>CM035807.1:36903357-36929075 GCA_020466095.1 Chlorops oryzae | reverse complement strand
CATTTATATAAAAAATTTTTAAAAACCTTACAGGAATAAAAAGCTTTAAAACAATATTTTTTGCAAAAAAAAAGACATTTTGGCAAGCCGGGATGGAACCTCTTATTTATGACGTCGATTCGTCGACAGTGGGTAAAAGAATGGAAGTCGATTCGCGGTAACAATAGGGAATTTCGTCCCCATCATCATCAAGCATCATTATTCACGAGAATCTCCTTCCCCTTGCATGATGTAATATATGGGCGGCCCCTTAGCGCTAAACAAAAGTTTTCGCGCCGTGGTCGTCTAAAAAGCGCTAATCTGCCATCACTGGTTTCATTACACACATTGTCTATACATATATGCACAAATATGTAAAATGTACGCCCGCGGTAAATGTCCCCCTGACATCATCGATGAATTCAGGTTGACTTTGAAGCCGGAACGCATGCGCATTCATAGGACATTTTGTATGACATATGTACAGGAGATGTAGAGTGAATTCACCAGTGACTTGTCATCATGGGATTTAAAAATGTCGCTGGTGACTCCTAGCATGACATGTCTTCGGATTCTGAGTCCAGCACTCATCCTCTACGCCACTTCATGGTAACGCTCAACTAAAGCTAAAACCTTATTTAAACTTCAGTAGCCAATGAGATTGAAGCACAAGAACAGCACCCAACTACGATAACATGTCCCTCAAGGTGTCGTGCCTGATACTGTCACCTGTTAAAACTAAACTTTATTTATAAAATGAAATAAAAAAAAACGCAGAATGCCGCAAACGTATTGAAATTAACAATGATTTAAAACAAAACAAAACAAAACACATTAATGGATTTTCGTTTAAAAACTGATGTGCGTACACGTCCGCTCTCCGTCGCTGCCTTCGATTGACTACCAGCTCTCGTCTTCAATGCTCCATTACATCTCAAGTAGCCGTCTCTCCATCTCTCTCTCTCTCTCTCTTTTACAGTTCGACCACTCCTGACCTTTCGTCCGCCTCGGACGAATCGTCGCTGTCCACCTGATCCTGGAGAATTTCATCGGGTTCCGTCATAACACGCCAGAGCCTTATGTTGTCAGCCGACATGACTCCCAAGTATTGCCGACGTGTCCTCGGTGCATCAGGGAGATCTTCGACCAAATATCTGTCGTGACCAATGACTTTTGTGATCATGTATGGGCCCCGGTACAAGGGATCCAATTTGTGCGATGTCCCAGTAGGTCCAGGTACATTATCGATGACCACCAGATCATTAAGCTGATATTGGTGGGGTTTACAGTTCTTCGCGTCCACCCGTTGTTTCCATTTTAACTTTTCGCGTTTAGTGTTTTCCAGAGCTTTTTCAGTCCGGAAATCATCCAAAGGTTCGTCGCTTACTTGATCCACTGCATGAATCATTGCGTTCGTCGTCACGTCCAAGGGGTTGAAGTTAAACACCAGACTGTTTGGGCTACATTTCGTTGTGGTGTTAACCTGCGAGTTGACGCTCCACTGGAGACTAGGGAGCGCCTCGTCCCACTCCTTTGCCGACTGGGATGAACACTTGAGAGCTGCCAGAATCGTGCGGTTCACCCGTTCGGCTTGACCGTTCGCACGTGGTGTTCGAACCGCTGTCTTAACATGGCGTATTCCGTACTGTTCCATAAATTCAGAGAATGCCTTCGCTGTAAAAGCGGTGCCTCTATCGGATATCACTGTTGCTGGTAGTCCGTAGATCATGAAAAGCTCTTTGAGCGAAGCTATCACTGGTCCTGTCTTCGTATTCCTCAAAGCCCTCAGCGTCACATGCTTACTGAACGCACATACAATCACCAGAATGTAGCTTTTTCCCTGCTTGCTGCGCTGAAATGGCCCCAGATGGTCCAAGTGGATGACTCTAAATGGTATCGGAAGTGGATCTTCCACATGTAGCTCCATTTCCCTCTTACCTCCTTTTGCCTTATTGAGGGTACACTCAGGACAAGCAGCTATATAGTTTTTTACGAACCGTCTCATTCGTGGAAACCAAAAGTTTTTTGAGATCCTCTCCAGCGTTTTCTGCACCCCAAAATGCCCAGCCTTATCATGACACGACTCTGTTATGCGCCAATACGATCCCCTTGGTACCACCAGTCGGTCACCTTCTGCTGTTTTGCGCTGGAGTCGGCCTTTCCGGATGCAGTAATCGTTTCTCATTTGGCCCTGGTCATGTGCGTCCTTGCCGTTAATGATTTCGATGATATTCCTTAGACTCTGATCCTGCCATTGCATCGATGCCACCCAGTCAGCACCATAATCAAAAACCACCAAGATTCGATCCGCTACCGTTTCATTCGGAATTTGCTTACATGTTCCTGGCATGCGGCTCATTGCATCCACATGACACATATTAGAGCCTTTGCGATGTTTAAATTCAAAATCGAACTCTTGGAGCTTTAGTATCCATCGTGCGACTCGTGGTAGCAAGGCGGTAGTTGCCTTCGTCGTCACCACAGCGTTACAGTCCGTAACAACAGTAAAGCGCTTCCCGAGCAAGAACATCCTGAAGCGCTGTAGCGTCTCCACCACCGCCAGCACCTCGAGTTCGTAGCTCGCATATCTCAGTTCACTTTCGCTGCACTTCCTGCTGAAGAAAAATACCGGCTTCCATTCATTCTTACCCTCTTCCTGAAGCATCACTCCAGCGAGTCCAATCGCGCATGCGTCTGTGTGCACTTCGTGTTGCTTTCCGCCATCATAGATGACGAGCACTGGCTCGGACGTGATTGCCTCCTTCAACTTTTTAAAGGCCTCCTCTTGTTGTTCAGCCCATTTAAATTCGCAGTTCTTCTTCAATAGCATTGTTAATGGCAATGCTATATTGCTGTAGTTCTTAACGAACTTGCGGAAAAAACCCTGTTAGGCCAAGGAATTGTCTAACCGCAGTCGCATTTGATGGACGTTTGAATTCCTTGATGCACTTTGTCTTCTCTGTTCCTGGTTTAATTCCATCACCGTTGACTTCATGGCCCAAAAATGTTACCGACGTCGCCAGGTACTTGCATTTGGACGGTCGCAACTTCATTCCAGCTTCTCGTATTTTTCCAAAGAATTCACGCAGCACTGCCAAAGCCTCGGATTCAGTTTTGGTGGCTATAATAACCTCATCCACGTAGTTGACCATCTTTTGCCGATTCTCCATCGTGCGGATCAGATTGACGATAGTCTCCTGGAAGACCATCGGCGCGTTAACCAGCCCGAACGGCATGACATTATGTTCGAATAAGCCATCATGTGTCAAAAATGCCGTGTACTTTTTGGATTCCTCTTCTAAGGGTATCTGGTAGTACCCCGATGTCATGTCCAAAACAGTAAATAATCGATTTCCAGCCAGTTTCGAAAGCTGCTCCTCCACGATAGGCATTAAGTATGGCTTCTTCACCGTTACCGCATTAAGTGCCCTGAAGTCGACGCACATTCGACTCTCCCCATTCGCCTTCTTTACAAGAAGCACAGATGCTGCGTGAGGTGATGAGCTTTCTCTTATTATGTTATTATCGAGCAAATCCTTTAAGATGTCCGACAGGTGCTGCCTTTGTGCTAGCGGAACTTCATACCTCTTCCCTACGATTGGCCTACTTGTTGTCACCTGGATAGACATTCGATTAGTAGTACACTGACCAAGTTCACTTACAGTTTCTGCGAAGCAATCGGAAAATTCTTCCAGGAACTCCTGAATATTAGATTCGTTTCCTTTGATGGAAACGACATCGTAGCCCTTGTCGCTCGTTGTCACCACTCGCAGAATCCCTCCATCAATGATAAAGCTTAGTTTTTCTTGACAAAGAACATCTCTGCCGATCAGTACATCATATTGCATTTCCTTGTCGGGAACTTCATATAGGGTCGATTGCATCTTTTTCCCATCGATTTCAATTGTAGCGTCGACCTTCGCCTGTGCCATCACAATGTTGCCTCCGAATCCAACCAACTTTTTGTTTGCCATCTTCCTTTCAAGTTGTGGCAAAGCGCCCTCTGAGATGAGTGAGCAAACACTTCCAGTGTCAATGAATGCCTTGACTTCCACATTACCAACAAGCATCACTTTTGTCACTGGTTCTATTGGCTCGCTGATGTCATTAACTTCTGCGACCGTTGTGCCGGTCCGACAATCCTTCGCCTCGTGTCCGATTCTGCTACATTTGGTGCACTTTGGTCGTTTTTGCGGCTTAGAACATTTAGCCGAAATATGTCCCAGTTCATTGCAATTGTAGCACTTAATTGGTTTCCTTTCTTTCGACGTCGTGGATGGTTGCGTTGATCCCGCCTTAGATCCGGTATCGGCGTTGGAAAGTGGTCCTGAAATATTCTCCAGCGAGCGAAGCAAATCATTGTTTGTTTTAAGATTCATCGCTTTCAGCATGCGCGACAAAGCTCCATCATTTAGACCGTCAATGATATATGCATTGATAGACCGCTCATCCATCTGACCACGTCTACCATAGTTAAGCATTATATAATAGTACTCCTTTAGACTCTCATTTGGTTTACGATGCCGTTTTGCCATTTTCTTGTGAACTTCAGCCGTCGTCGTTATTTCTGGAAAATCGGTGGTGAACGCGTCCACAAAATCTGACCAGCATGCGAAAATTGGTTGCGCATCCAGCCAGCTTTTAGCTACTCCCTTCAATTTCAACTGCACTGCCATTAATATTTCTCCTTCACTCCAGCCATAAGAGTCCTTCAGTTGAATTGTTCTGTTCGCAAACTGTGTCGACGTGAGCAAACCGTTGATTGGGTCAAAATCCGGCAGCAAGCCTACCAACTCGTGTACTCCGTTCGCAGTCCATCGTCGTTGAGTGTTTACGTTCTGCGCCATCCCGTCTCGCACGTTCGGCAAGTCTTCATCCAACCTTATCAGCGTCTCCTGATCTCTGATTGCGTTCTGTGCAGCGTTCATTTCCACTATAACTGGTCGTGCTGCCCTCTCCACTTGCATATTCGCCAGATCTCTCACTGTTGACGCCAGCCCTTCGATCAAATCTTTCAATGACGCAATCTGCTCGTTGACCGTCCCACTAGACCCGATCACCTCCAGCTCTTCAACATCAATCTCGTCGTCTCCAAAAATGTCAGCTAATCTACTTACTTTCGCTGTTTTGTTTCCGCTTATCGAAACATTTTGACTCGCCAAAAGCTTATTGAGTTGTTCGATTTTCAAAGAACTCAATTTAATTTTCGTTGCCATCGTATATTCTTTCTTAATTCCACAGAAGAAGAAAAAAACAAAACCCGCTTCGCTGAATTTCCACGAATTCCCACTCGCTTGCTTACGCGAGCTCTCGAAATCTCTTCCACGGAAAAAAGAAGCCAAAAAAACGTATATATGCTTTTGCGTTACGTGTGCATGAATTCGGTTTTTTTTTCCCTTTTTTTTTTTCCTTGTTGTTGACTTTCTGCTTATTGCGCCAGCGTCGCTTTATATTCTCCACGCTTACCGTCGATTCGTCGCTCCGTCGATCAGTCTCTCATACGTTGAAACCGATGTTCTCGTTGTCTCTCCCTTTTGTTCGTTGAAAGCGTTGTTGCCAGATTTCTCTCTCTAAACGTTGAGAGAAACTTTCGTTGTGAGCTTATGCCTGTGCTCCGTTGCCTTCCTCGTTCTATGGCGACTTCTCTTCGTCACCAAACGCTGTTGCCGTTTTTCTCTCTAAGCGTTGAGAGAATTTTTCGTTGTGAGCTTGTGCCTGTGCTCCGTTGCCTTCCTCGTTCTATGGCGACTTCTCTTCGTCACCACAAGCTGTTGCCGTTTTTCTCTCCAAGCGTTGAGAGATTTTTTCGTTGTGAGAGCGGACCGTGCTACGTTGCCTTTTTTTCTTTTTTTTTTTTTGCAAAATTCGTTTTAGGCGTTAGATTTTATCCCGGTTCTGAACTGTTAAAACTAAACTTTATTTATAAAATGAAATAAAAAAAACGCAGAATGCCGCAAACGTATTGAAATTAACAATGATTTAAAACAAAACAAAACAAAACACATTAATGGATTTTCGTTTAAAAACTGATGTGCGTACACGTCCGCTCTCCGTCGCTGCCTTCGATTGACTACCAGCTCTCGTCTTCAATGCTCCATTACATCTCAAGTAGCCGTCTCTCCATCTCTCTCTCTCTCTCTCTTTACACACCTATATTTCATCGATGATATAACTGATGACTTTGTTATGCAGGAGATAATTTCCCTCTGGGACATTGTAAATGCACAAGAGCATACATTCCCAGCCGGAAACGTCCCGGTGAAACAATCAATGATTTCAGCATGACATAGAGCCGCAACTCCTGCTGATTATACACCAACTTTCTAATGAAATTTACACACAAGCGGCATTGGCCGACATAAGAGTACATGTCCTGAGTTGGTAATCGAATTCGGAGTACATCTACTCCATCGCGTCGATACCTCTATCGATGACAATGGCATTGGAGTAGCGATGAATAACATTTCCTCTCGATGACATTGCCATTGGAATTGCGATAAAAAGCACCTTCTATCGATGGCAATGATATTTCAATTGAGAAGTACTAAAATTTTCCCCTTGATATCCTTGGTGAGAAAATTAATGAATTGGTCATTTATGAGAAAATTTCCGGCTGGGTTAGCTTAAAGTTTTAGCCTTGTAGCTTTAGCATTAATGCTTATTTGCAATTTAACATAACTCTTAAGCATTTAATAAATAAATTGTGAAAAAAATTAAATTAAAACCTCAACTTGATATTGCCGTTCCTATGAGCGGTGGTATATAATGTGACCAAATCAAAAGGCTCAGCTCTCATCCATCCGATTTTGCTAAAATGCGAATAACTTATTATGTATATCACCGATGGATCTTATCACTCAATAGCATTTTGCACTTTCTCATACATACGAGAACATACATACATATATACTTTTATACCTCCAACGTAAAATTGAAATTTCTTTAATATGTCCCAGCCCACGAAATTTCACAAATTTGCTTTTAATGAAAAAACTTTAGAGCCCACTCGATTACTTAACTTTTCCACTTCACTTTTTCATGCCAAAGGGATGGCATAAAAAAGAACGGTGGTTATTGAATATCGACACACAAAAAATGAAATTATGTACAATGTTTGGAAAAAATTTCCAAGCTTCTTTGGAGCCGGGCAAGAGGTTTGCTGCATAATACTTTCCTCGTCGTAAAACTTCAGCAAACACAAAATTTTGAAGTGGAAGATTGTGGCTTTTGTTTACATTCAACGTGGAGGCATCACGCAAATGAAGCCCCTAGATGCTTGCTGCGTTTTCAAGCAAGGATTTCAATAAAGGTTATTGCTATTGTTGCTATTGTATTATGTATATACAATTATAAAGGACTTAGACCATTCATCGTCATCGTTGTCGTGAGCGGTGACCGCACTTTTATCCCCCCAAAATTTCGAAAAAAGTTAAATCGCGCCAACTTTTCGACTTTAATTAGAAATTTGCAAAGTTCTTGATGAAAATTTGCAATTTTCCACAGTTTCGCCGTAACTCAATCTTTTACGAAGCTAAACTTTGCATATGCTGTTCTTGGTGTGCAAAGCTTTTTGAATATATGTATGTATAATATATTAACGGCGATTGTGGTTTGCCCTCTTTTTAATGGAAATATCTTTGGTAGCTTCCGTTCGGGCTGCTTTGTTGCTCTTTTCTTTGGTTTTGTTAATATTGTTTTAATTTTATTTAAATCAGGTTGCGGATACTTTTAATTTCAATTATTTTGGACTGCAGCCAGCAGAGCGGTGTCGACTCAGATCTGAGTGATTGGAAATGCATTGGTTTATTACGGTGGTTTGCAATTGCGCGTAATTATTGCAGTTGGGCTTTATTGATTTCAATGCTGAAAGGCAGCGTATCTCCAGCTGCTACCTTTGAACTTTTGGATAATATCGTGTATTTAATGACCTGCCGCACGTAAATCAAGTAAATCACACTTAAAAAATATTTGCATATGTTGGGAAAATATAGGTAATCTTCTATTCAATAAGAAGCCAAAGTAATGGTTCCTCATTGAGCATTGTCCTATCGGATTCTGTGGCACCCCTGATAGTTTTAATCGATTACTTACCAAAAAAAAAAAAAAATTATTGATAAATCAATACGCATTTTTTGGCTTTTCGGCGTATATATCGCACTCCGGCAACCTGGCCTCAGGCCTGGGATCGAACTCGCGATCTTCGGATTTTGAGTCTAGCATGCATCCACTACGCCACTTCATGCTAGCACTCGACTGACGCTAAAACCTTATTTAAATTTCAGTAGCCAATGAGATTCAAGCACATGAACAGCATCCTTCTACGATGACTTGTCCCCCAAGGTGGCATGCATGACAATGTCATCTGTTTGACCCAGTGTAATCACCAGAGCAACCAAAAATATGCAAATGCATATGCAAATTGCATTTTTGGCGATTTAAAGCATATTTAGGGGTTTAAGGCATTTTCGTGCATTTTTCAACAAATTTTAGCTATGGCCTGAAAAAACTTCATATAGTGCAAAAAATACAACTTTGTTATACTTCAATGAATGGTACCAACAAACCAAAGTGTAAATGTTAGACAACAAATTATTTCAAAAAACTTTTTGTAAGCATAATATATAAGTGATTTATAAAAACTTACGTAATTATAAATAACTTCTGTATGGGTGTGTATTGATCTCAGCAATTAGCTTGTGTTTGTTGTAAAGAGATGGAAGAGTTGCATAGTCGTCGTTCATATTATCCCAGTCGGCAAGTGTAAGGTTTATCAGCAACTTTTTCTGCAATAGCCTCTATGGACTATTGCTGAATTCATCGTTGAAAATTAACATTGCGATGTCCTAGGAAATGTGAGGTATAGTTTTCATTTATTTTTCGGTCCGCTATCGCTGAAAACTTAATTTGAAAATGGTCGAAATAGTCATGGATAGCGGCGCGAGAGAAATGACACGAAATGAATTCTTGGAAGCGCTCGCGTATTTTCGGTCCGCTATCGCGGAAAGCGTCGTTTGAAAATGGTCGAAATAGTCATGAATAGCGAGCGTGTTTTCTTAGCTTACAAAGCTTACATATGGTAAGGCATAGTGAACGATCTCTTCGTTTGAAAATGCACAAAAAATTCATATATGAATTCTACAATGAAAAAAAGATTGTTGAATTCATTGTAGAAAATATTCCTGTTTGGAGGATTTATAAATCGGAAAAAAATTTGTTTTATATTCAAAATCAGTTTGTTTTATTAAATAAAAAAAAAGGTAATTCTTAAACTAAAAATATTAACATATTCGTATAAAAAAGTTTTGATCACAGTTTAAGGCCTTTTTGCTTATAATACTATATACATACTTATACTATATATATGCTTATTAAAATATCTTTTTTTTTAAACAAAAATAATTCTTATAAAATAAAAGTTTAAATATTTTATTAGTCGGCTTGGTCTGTTGTTTTCCTTTTCAGGCTTTCGCGCTTGTAGAATCTGCCTTTTCCCAGCCTGAAAGCTTTCCTCATGCTATCTGCATGTGATTTCAGCGTATAGCCGTACTTTTTACAGGTTTCTAAAGTAAAAAAAAACTTATTATTATGTAATTTGCAAGTGATTTAAATTGTAACTTACCGAAGATAGCTTCATCAAAGTTTTTGAAGTTTTTTTTTTTAAACTTTTTAGTTAATTATTCCTTAACCCGATTCGTGTTGCTATATCGGATGTCGTACTTCAATTGACAGTTTTTAGTTAAAAAACTAAAACACTAAACGCTTTGTTTTTCCACGGAAATTTACGTTCGCTACTATTCTGAAAAAATTCATGTTTAGTAAAGCCGGGAAGTCGCATACACCGAAAACAACTTCAAGTAGGTTCTTTTCGAAACTATAGCAACGAAATATGTATATTTTGACAGTCAGTTTCATTTATTATATTTCAATTTAATTTGGTTGTAGTTTTTATGACAAATGAAAATAAAATATTCATTGTTGCACGAGGAAAAGATAATAGACTTCGTGAAAAGCCATGAAATGTTGTTCAATGTCCGCCATGCGCAATTTCGTAACAGCGCTATAATTTTCCATTCTTTGATTGTATATCAATAAATTTCGAGGCACTATATTTCACTTCAATATGATATGACAGCTAAAAATCGGTTGTTTCGGTTTCTGATTTATGTCGCTACGCTTCTAACAAAACGAAAACTAACTCAGGAACGAAACAGTGACGAACAACAACGATTTTCAGTTTTCGTTTTAGTTTTCGTGGCCGAAAACGGTGTATGCGACTTCCCGGCTTAAGCGATAATTTCAGCTATAGCGGAGCGAGATTTTTTCAATGATCTAATAGGCTTATGCGTTTTTTCTATAGTTTCGGTTCATAAGAAAAAATTCAGGTACAGTAAGGCAAAAATTCAGCAAAAGCGGACCGAGAAGTTTTTTAAGGATATTTTTTTTTTGTCTTCTTTTATGGTTTTATGGTTCTTAAGAAAATAGACCGGCTGACTTAAAACTGCTCGGTCCGCTATAGCTGAATGTTTGCCTTACTATTCATGAATCTTTTCGACATTACATTTTTCAGTTATTTCATCGATGAATTCATTGAAGAACAAATTCATGCCTGAGCCAATTGCCGACTGGGATGCGACAAGACATTGTGAATTTTATAATACTTATAAATTTTTTTTTTATCAAATAAACATTATTGAGGAGCTCACAAGTATTAACAAGGTTTTCGTCAAAAAGACTATAATAAATTTGGTTTTTTTTTGTAGTTTTCATTTTGGGGTTTGGTTGCAGAAAAATGTTTTGTGGTAGCACTGATCATACAAAAAAAACGTTATTTTTTAGTAAAAGCTGAATGCCAAAAGAAAAAGAGTGCGTTGAAAACTTTTTATTACGGGTAGCTGGTTAGTTTATATTGGAAAACCGTCCGCAGCATTTTGTTATATACTTAGAGATTATTCATCGCTACCCCAATGCCATTGTCATCGATAGAGGTATCGACGCGATGGAGTAGATGTACTCCGAATTCGATTACCAGCTCAGGACATGTACTCTTATGTCGGCCAATGCCGCTTGTGTGTAAATTTCATTAGAAAGTTGGTGTATAATCAGCAGGAGTTGCGGCTCTATGTCATGCTGAAATCATTGATTGTTTCACCGGAACGTTTCCGGCTGGGTACCCTTATCTCTTTTGTAAATATTATAAGATGTGTTGCGTTTTTGTGTTTTGCGTCGTGTTGAGCAGATTGCAGTGTATTGGTCTTAATTAGCAAAAAAAAAAAATAAAAAAATAAAAAGAAAAAAAAAAATAAATAATATAATGGAGAATGCCGGTAGCGATGGCGCTTTATGTTTCGAAAGGTAGCAACAGCAATCGTAGTTGCCAGAGGCAATGTTTGTGGCATTAAAAAGGGCTTTAAAGCTTTTTATAACCTTCTTGGCTTACGCACATATCCTTGTAAATGGATTGTTTGTGAATAGCTTTCGTTCAAGGTCGTATTCATTTCGCGGTTAACTTTAGCACAATAAACATGCGCTGACTTGTCGGTTTTAAATCGCGGCAAGAGTTTAAACTCCTGGAAACAAAAAGCAAATGTTATTGGCGGAAGTTCCAACAACTTGCTTTGTTTCTTATGTACGGGTCCTACTTTGTTATTCTGGTACAGTCAAACTTCCTTATAATGAAGTCGCACGGGACCAGAAAATCACTTCATTATATAGAAATTTCATTTTACAGAAAATATTAACACGTACACTGAAAGTGGAACGAAAAAGCTGTGCGTTTGAAATTATTTCATAGTAATGAGAACTTCATTGTATAGACGTTCACTATACGGAAGTTTGACTGTAAATGCATTTGCGTTTTTAAAGAGATTTACCATAATTTCTTTTGTACTCGTATTGTTCGTTCTAAGTCCCCTAAGGAATCTCGTTACTTTATTAATTTGCACCCAATTTTATGTGTCACGTAGAGTTTAAGACCTTTGCACTCTCCCGGTCATTATGTTTACTTTAGGTTGTTAAATTTTGACTTTTTGCTTTTTGCTTTTTCACTTCAAATGCTAAAATGGTTTTAATGCCTCATTCCATTCGAACGCAATGGCGAACTATCGCACCGTCCGACTGCTCGGTACGAAGGACTCTTCGCAATGTACACAAAAGTGGAGGGCATCGTCATCGTAATAAAACATGAAAGGACGTAAAAATAGAATGGAGTCCACAAGATGAGGTTTGATGATTTCTCTAACGTTCCGCTTCTTCAATTTATGTAATGTCAAACTCGCAGTATCGCAAGTCTGGGTAGAAGGAGCTGAATTCAAAACAACACAGTCGGATACCATATATGTAGAAAATATACTTTATTTAGTTCGAGTTTTATTCTTATTTTTGTTTTTAGTTAACATTCACATTGGTGTCTTAATTTTTAGTTCTTATTAGTTTTCTTTTTATTTTAACTTAAATACTTTTCACACACATCTACGCTACTTCACTGCAGCTTGTCAACTGTCTCTTCTCGGTATCGTTCGTTCTTTTCTAATCGAATATATCGATATCGATAGTTTTTTGTAAAAGGGTTGCCATCCCACAATCGGCCATTCTACCCTTCGTTCGCCCCGAACGAATTACCCCAGGGCTTCATATACTCAGCTATCGTCGATGTCTTTGACGGACCCTCCCCTTGTCCTACCTTTTGAACGTCATATCGGCCATGTTTTTTCACCGCAATGACCTTATAAGGGCCCAAAAACGTTGGCCTTAATTTCATGGATGTCCCGAACTGGGTGCGCTTAATGGCGACTAGGTCGTTCGTCTCATACTGGACTTCGGCTTTCCGGTTTCGGTTGAAAGACTTCCTATTTTCCTGTTGAACTTTTTGTATGTTCTCTCTAACCTGCTCTCGTTCTACCCGCATCTCCTCTTCATGCTCTAAAATAGATTCTTCCTCTAGCAACTCCCTCAGTTCACTATTTTGGGGCAAACGCATTTCTAATCCTGTCAATATCCGGAACGGAGCTACTTTTGTTGTTCTCGGCGGTATACTGTTAATGATTTGTTGCAACTCAAAAATGTGTTTGTACCACGCTTTAGGCTCCTCTTGGCACTTCTTCGCTAACATTTTCACCACTACTTTATGCATTCTTTCGACCTGCCCGTTCCCCCGAGGAAACTCCGGTCGCTATCAGAAGGTGTTGAATGTCATTTTTCATGCAATAATCTTCGAACAAATGTGACGTGAACGCGGCACCTCGGTCGCTAATTATTCTTTTCGGATTGCCAAATGTGGAAGCTTGTCTGGTCAAACGATCGACCACAGCCTCGGCGCCGGTATCCTTGGTGGGATATAGCCACGTAAACTTAGAAAATCCGTCGACCACAACTAAAAGATGGTTGTACTGTTTATTAGTTGACTCCATAGGCCCAACATGGTCTATGTGATACGTTTCTAATGGAGTGCTGCCCTTGTCGATCGGGTTAAGAAACCCTTCTTTCCTGCCTTTCTTCGAGTCCGTTATTAAACATTCTACGCAGTTTTTGACTACTTTCGATATTTTCTCGGCGGCTTCTGGAATATAAAAATTCTTTTCAAAAATGTCTTGTGTCTTTTTACTGCCAAAATGACCCTGCTTGTGTGCCACTGAAATCATTTCTGCTTCCATGCTCGTTGGTATTACAATAAGTTCCTTCGCTGGATCTTTATGCAATATACCATTTCTCAAAAAATAATCTTCGTAGTCGTTGTTTTCTAAAACTTTACTAACAGCCCTTATCCAGTCGTCCTGCTTCTGTGCTTCACGCACTCGATGTACAATAGAATCTTCCATAACCAAACAAGACATCCTACTCAACGCATCAACGTGCTTCATCTTTGTGCCGGATCGGTGAATGATTTCATACTGGAATTCTTGCAATGCCATCGCCCATCGGCAGATCCTTGGAGGGACGTCCTTCTTGCGCATGGTCATTGCGAAAGCATTACAGTCCGTCACTATTACAAATTTCAGTCCTAAAAGGTAAACACGCCACTTCTTTAAAGCCTCTACTATTGCAAGAACCTCGAGCTCATACGAGTGATATTTTTCCTGAACGGGTGTAGTTCTTCTACTCATATATTGAACCGGGTGAAACTCTTGATCTTCCGCGTCCTTTTGCATCAAAATCGCCCCAAACCCGTACATGCTCGCATCTGTGTGCACTTGCGTCTCAGCTTCAGGATTAAAGAGTTTCAGAACGGGTGCTTTGACGAGCGCGTTCTTTAACATCTGGAATGCAATTAACTGTTCTTCCTTTATGCGAAACATGACTTCCTTTCTCAACAAATCGGTCAACGGTCTTGCAATCTCTGCGTAACTCGGTATAAACCTGCGGAAATATGACGTTAAGCCTAAAAAGCGTTGCAAGCTCTTCGTATCGGAAGGAATTGGAAAGTCTTTAACGGCATTTGTCTTTTCTGCTGAAGGCCTAATCGTTCCCTTTTCTATAATATAGCCCAGAAAATTGACACTTCTCTTTAAAAGCTGGCATTTCTCCCACTTAATCTGTAGGCCATTCTCTTCTGCAACGTTCATCACCCTTTTCAACTTCCTAAGACCCTCGCTTTCATCTTTTGACGGAATAATGAGGTCATCCATGTACACTACTAATGTCTCATCATAAATCAACTCTCTCAATACATCCACTATGTACCTGGAAAAAACTGCGGGGGAATTGCTAATCCCGAATGGTACGAATAAAAACTCAAATTGCCCAGTATACGTCACAAATGACGTATATTTCCGCGAATCCGGCTCTACGGCAACATGGAAAAACCCGTTAGCTAAGTCTAATGTGGAATATACTTCGCCCTTTTGCAATTTGTCAATCACGTCGTCCATATTCATCATCGGAAAATGATCGCGCATTATCTTTTCGTTCAACTTGCGATAATCGCAGCATAGCCGCTTTGTTCCGTCTTTCTTCGCAACCAACAAAACGGGAGATGCATAATCTGAGTGGCTAGGTTGGATGATGCCTTCGTTTAGCCAATCTTCGATTTGCTTTTCGATTATTTTCCTGTCTTCATATGGCACTCTTCTTGGCGGTTGATGCACAGGAATTTCGTCTTTGACTACAATTTTCATGCTTATCGGGGAAACTTTGCCTCTTTTTGGAGCATAATCTTCGACTAATTTCCGGACTTCTACTGCAAGATTCGCATCTAAATGCTCCAAATCTGGGCACTTCTTTTCCTTCTTTGCCACGACTTCGACACACATGTCTTTAAATTCATCAAGTAGATTTGTTGATCTTGACTCAATATGTTCATCGACAATTCCTATTTCGTACTTCTCTAATGGCGTGAAATCTTGCGACAGTGCTCTGTGTACAAAATTCGCTTCGTGCTTCTTGACTACTATATTAACCTGATTTAAAATATCTGCACCAATAATGACTGCGTGGCTTATATCTCTTTCACCGACAATATAAAATTTTACCTCGATTTTTAACCCGTCAGCTTCTATTTCAGTCGAAAATGAACCCTGCGTACGCACAAGCGTATGTTTCAGTCCATACAAGTCTTTTATTTCATCAGTTATATTTTGCTGTCCTATCTTCAACAAGGTATCTCTTCTCATAATACAGAGGCTACTTCCTGTATCGATCAATGCAGAAATGGTTACTCCATTCAACCCAATGTCTTTGTACACTAAACGTGCCCATTCTGTCACATTGACGCTTTCCTTCTTTTCTACTTTACTCGGATTAGGACAATTTTTTGCAATATGACCCGTTTGACTACAACGAAAACACTTGCTGGCAGTTTCCTTGCAGTCCCGGATCATATGGTCACTGTTACCACATCTGTAACACTTCTGCCCAGTTTTATCTTTTCCTGTCTTTGCTGCTTGTTGTAAGGTAGTTTTATTTGACGATAATTGTTTACCTCGAACTTTCTCATAGACTCTAATTTGCTGTTTTAACTCGGAAATATTTTTTGACTGGTAAAGACACACTTTGTTCGCTCCTGAATCTGTAATTCCTTCAATAAAATATTGAATGACGCTCTCTTCGTCAATCTTTATAGGCTTGCCCAACTCCTGCAATGCATAAAGGTATTCAAGAAAGCTTTCACCTGACTTCTTTTTTCTCTGTTTGAGTAGCTCATGAATTTCCGCCGAAGAGTACTTTATGCACTCAGCCTTCAAGCAACATTTTAACTCAACCCAGTTATTAATGCCAATTTGGGCCCGAATGAACGACCTAGCTGCGCCACGCAATAACTGCTTACAATAAATAAATTTCTGAAGCTGCGACCAATTCACTGTATCCGCGTTATCCTCGAAATTTCCCAACCAGCTTTCAATTTGAACTGAATCAGTTCCGTTAAATGTCGTTATATTTTCAGCTATATCATTTAAAGTGAATCTGCTATTTTCAGCTGGGGAACGCTCCTGCGCGTCCTCAAATGTGGACAAAACTGAATTTCTATCATTATCCCCAGAACCCAATAAACCGTAGTGGATCATCAGTCGTTGTTGCAACTGTGACTTACGACCGCCTATTTCCAGTCCTGCGTCAATTAATTTTTGTTTTAGTGTCTCAACGTCCAGTTCTAATATTTGTTCTACGTCCATTTTGCTGCTTACAATATTTAGAACGGTAAAATAAATCAATTCAAAACTTAAGATAAATATGTAGTTTCAATTTAAAAAACTTAAGATTCTACAAAATATATTTGCGGAGATTCTTTCTTTACTTTCCAAATTATTGCGCCTCGTTTCTTCTTGGCGTTACCTTTTTTTTTTCTTTTTGTTCTATCCCGGATGAGCCCCCAAATTTGTAGAAAATATACTTTATTTAGTTCGAGTTTTATTCTTATTTTTGTTTTTAGTTAACATTCACATTGGTGTCTTAATTTTTAGTTCTTATTAGTTTTCTTTTTATTTTAACTTAAATACTTTTCACACACATCTACGCTACTTCACTGCAGCTTGTCAACTGTCTCTTCTCGGTATCGTTCGTTCTTTTCTAATCGAATATATCGATATCGATAGTTTTTTGTAAAAGGGTTGCCATCCCACATATATACGTATATAAATATTTATATGTATGTTTATTAGGGTGTCCAAAAAAATCTATGTTAAATAGAATGAAAATGACGAGTTTTTCATGGGCATTGATTTCTGCTAAATTTTCCGCCTCACTTTTTTCTAAATATTGGGTCATATAAGCATAAGATAAGCAAAGCAAATGTAAGCCTGGAAGTATGCAACGTGTTTTTCTTATAATGTTTTCAAAAATATATTGGGACATAGCTTTGGAACTATAAAAGTAAATAACTTATTTACTTTAACAAATTGCAAAGGAATTGGTATTCTTTGAAATTGCATCATAACTTTAAATCATATTCATATAAAATTTAGAAATTATGGGCCTCCTTTTTGTGACGCTCAATTTTGTTCATAAAAATTGCTATTAAAGACACCCTAATAGCCTTTTAATTTAGTATATTTTGTAGTTTATGTAAGTAAGAACAAAGATTCGATACTTCTCCACCGAGTATTACCTAAAAATCCTGAAAAAACTTGGCTTATAAAGCAGCTAACACCAAAAATTTGGAAAACCGGGGAGTTTGAAGAAAATCCGCTTAGCGCAACCTCTAAACCTTTTACGAATAATATGAAAAAATTCTCAAAAATACTATGACCAATAAGCAATTTCGAAAATTTTTTTGGGACACCCTAATGCACATACAGTCGACTCTCGTTAATTTGAAACTCGAGGGACTCTTAAAATATTACGAATTATCGAGTTTTTGAATTAACGAGAGTTGAATGTATAAAGAAATTTTGTACGGAACTCATGATCACTTTGAATTATAGAGAAGTTCGAATTATTGCAGGTTTGAATTAATGAGAGTCGACTGTATATACAGTTTTGGACGCGATACTTTTCAATAGGGATGCTCGATACCGATATGATAATATCGAGTATCGATGCTTTCATTGCAATATATCGCGATACCGATATCCATACTCCTTATACGATATATTGAAAGTATCTATATTCTTCGTTCGATATTAGATAGCATACAATACTACAAGTGACACTTGGCTATGGCGGGAAAAAAATCACCGTGACGGGCGAATGGAGATGGAAGAATTGTATGGAACATGGACTTTCACCACACAGTTTGGACATTTAACAAAAGCAATACAGCCGCAATAAAAATAAATAAAAACAAGTAAGAAAGCTAAAGTCGGTCAAGCCCGACTTTGAAATACCCAGCGTCCCGACATTATGAGCGCACTATGTTTTGCTTCTCTATTTGTGGGCGTGGCAGTGGGAGGGCAACATAAATTATTTCCCTACACCCTTCATTCGCCTTGGTGAACCTATGTTGCGAATTTGAAGCTTCTACGCCTTTTACTTAGGAAGTTACGAAAAATCTTCATTTGTGGGCGTGGCAGTGGGCGGGCCACAAAAAATTTTTTCCTACACCTTTCATTCGCCTTGGTGAACCTATTAGTGATGTAACGAATGTCAAATTTTAGCATTCGCGAATGCGAATGCGAATGCCTACTCATATTCGCGAATGCGAATGCGAATGCGAATATTCAGTTTTTGAATCTATATCTCAAATTTGTCACACATCACCAAATCAATTCATTTATTTATATAGCGCACCAACTTTGGAAAAAAAATAAAAGAAATTACACATTTCGATGTTAAATTTCAAAGTGTTAAAAAAAACAGTCACATGACAACAACAAAACTAATCCGACGATTTCGTGCAAGCATAACGCCCCTGCGCAATACGCAATGTTATTGTCGTTTTTCGTTTAGCAGCCCTCAGACGGTCGTTCTTGTATGCAAATTTATGTGAAGGAACTTAAAGGCATTCCAAATGCGTTTAATTCAGGGATCGGCAAAATTGAAAATGCAAGTGTGTGTGAGAGAGCAGATTTTAAGTGCAATATCTGTGTAACGGTAGCACATAAAAAATTCTTTAAAATATTGGCATTTAAATTTAAATTTAAAAAATCGATTAAAGTTTACATTTTTGGTCAATTTTCTGCTAATTATATATTCGCAAAATATTCGCAACATTTTGCGAATGCGAATGCGAATGCGAATGTGAAAAAATATGCGAATATTCGCGAATGCGAATGCGAATATTCGTTACATCACTAGAACCTATGTTGCGAATTTGAAGCTTCTACGCCTTTTACTTCGGAAGTTATGAAAATTCTCTATTTGTGGGCGTGGCAGTGGGCGGGCTACATAAATTTTTGTTCCTACACCTTTCATTTGCCTTGGTCAACCTATGCTGCGAATTTGAAGCTTCTACGCCGTTTACTTCGGAAGTTACGATAAGACCTTATTTTTGGGCTTATTTGTGGGCGTAGCTCGAGGAGGGCGGCGTCCATTTTTTGCCAAAAAATGTCCCTTTTCGTAGTTTACCAGCACACCAAATATCAATGGAATGTGTTGAGTGGTTCGCAAGTTACAAGCATTTTATTGAAAACACAATCAATTCATTTGTGGGCGTGGCAGTGGGCGGATGTCTCCCATTTTTACTTAGGATCATACTCGGATCCCGATATACCTGTGTGCCAAATTTCGACTTGATTGGTCCAGCCGTTTCGGAGGAGATCCGACCACGGACGGACGGACAGACGGACGGACGGACGGACGGACGGACAGACGGACATGTCTAAATCGATTCAGTTTTTGATCCTGATCATTTCTATATATATTTTTCTATATCTCCGGAGCTTAATTCTCCCTGTTACAAGATTTGCACAAAACTAATATACCCCGCTTACGCTGGGTATAACAAGTAAGTCAGGCGAGCCTGACAATAAAATACCCGACACAGACACACATGTTTAAATAATTTTTGAACAACGCACGAAAAACAGGACTACTAAGTAAGAATATTCAAGAGGTTTTGAAGGCGATTAGGGGCCCCATATACCGACTTTTGTTAAATTTCTTTATGAAAACCACCCCTTTTCCGCGCCCACTTTTCCATTTTTTTTTGCAATTCTAATCGCAGGCTTTAATATACGGTCAAAATCTAAGTTTCATTGAAATATTTCGAAAAAGTCCGATTTTGAGACAGTTTTGGGATTTTTGTTATAACTATATATAGCTATATAGCTATATATAGCTTGTTTCCACATTGAATTAACATAGTGAATTAACCATATGGAGTAGAGTCTTTAAAGCACCTGCATCAAATCTTATCAACATTATTATTTGTTTTTAGTCTCCTGAACCAATATTTTCAATAATAATCGTAATTATACGGTTCTAAACGTCCGAAATAACTACAGTCGAACTTCCTTATAATTAGGGATTGGATTTTACATATTTAAAATATATTTTATTTTTTTGAATAATTTATATATAAAATATGTTTAAATATCTTTACATATTTTTGAATATTTTCAAATATTTTTCAATATAAGCGCAGTAGGCGATAGTAAAATATATTTAACCAACACGGCAAAAAATTTTGTCAATCCGGAAATTTTTGAAAATGAGCAAAAACAAAAATCTCATAACGAAGTGGTTGCGCATAATAAACTGCGAGTACCTGGAGATTCAAAATGGTGATCAAGTTTATTGTTAGCTATGTAAATGCATCGTAAGTTTTTGGTTTCTATTGCTCATTATGAGATAAAAGGTAATCTTTTGTTACCTTTAAGGTTAAAAGCAAAAAAATCTTTGCTGTAGCAACATATTAAGACTAAACACACAAAAAGCTGGCTTTAGAAAAGGAATCAAGTAAAGAAGAAAAAAATGATGAAGTCGAAGTAAGCAAATCACATTCTGATTTTAATTATGATTTGTGTCGTGCTATGATCGCCACTAACACTCAGTGGATTGTCTTAAATAATGAAATATGGAAAAGCTTCTGATAAAATATACTGACAGATCAATGTAGAGGTTATTTAGGGTTATTTTTTTTGTATTCAATTTTGAAGATGAATTTTTATACCCAGCGTAAGCGGGGTATATTAGTTTTGTGCGAATCTTGTAACAGGGAGAACTAAGCTCCGGAGATATAGACATATATATATAGAAATGATCAGGATCAAAAACTGAATCGATTTAGACATGTCCGTCTGTCCGTCCGTCTGTCCGTCCGTCCGTCTGTCCGTCCGTCTGTCCGTCCGTCCGTCCGTCCGTCTGTCCGTTCGTCCGTCCGTCCGTCAGTGGTCGGATCTCCTCCGAAACGGCTGGACCAATCAAGTCGAAATTTGGCACACAGGTATATCGGGATCCGAGTATGATCCTTAGTAAAAATGGGAGACATCCGCCCACTGCCACGCCCACAAATGAGTATAATGTGTTTTCAGTAAAATGCTTGAAACTTGCGAACCACTCAACACATTCCATTGATATTTGGTGTACTGGTAAACTACGAAAAGGGACATATCCTGGAAAAAAAATGGACGCCGCCCTCCGTGAGCCACGCCCACAAATAAGCCCACAAATAAGCCCACAAATAAGGGCTTATCGTAACTTGTGAAGTAAAAAGCGTAGAAGCTTCAAATTCGCAACATAGGTTGACCAAGGCGAATGAAAGGTGTAGGAAAATATTTTATTTGACCCGCCCACTTCCACGCCCACAAATGAAGATTTTTCGTAACTTCCGAAGTAAAAGGCGTAGAAGCTTCAAATTCGCAACATAGGTCCACCAAGGCGAATGAAAGCTGTAGGGAAATAATTTATGTGGCCCTCCCACTGCCACGCCCATAAATAGAGAAGCAAAACATAGTGCGCTCGTAACGTCGGGACGCTGGGTATTTCAAAGTCGGGCTTGACCGACTTTAGCTTTCTTACTTGTTTGTATTTTTACTTGTATGTATTTTCAAGCTCCTTGCTATGATTTAATGTAAATTCGCATATACTACAAAAAAATAAGAAGAAATTAATACCACATTGTAGTATAGGTCCTAAATTTTAATTTCACATATAAATCATTATGTTTGAACCACAAGCAACTAAAATATAGCATATTAAATTTGGACAACTTTCGAAGCTCTGTCAAATAAAAAACCCAAAGATTTTGAAAACTGCAACTTCAGAGGCGTGGTACGCTTAAACGGTTCAACATATTGGTATAATTACACTGCACAACAAAATCGAACTTTTTGCGTGCCTTTGACTTGAAAGCAATTTTTTTTTGTAGTATTTGTTTCGCTGAATCTGAATATATGCGTAAAATTTGAAAGTTAGCTCGCGTTTTTTAAATATCCGCTAAGAAAGGTTTTGCGATTTTTTGTCAATGTTTTTTAGTCGTAGCCCCAATATCGTTCGACCGTTTCAAAAAAACTTTAATTTATATGAAAGAAGAGTAAAAATACAACATATTCTTCATACATATGGATGAAATCAATTCTACAGTTTAGGCGCTATAGGTCGATAAAGGCGAGAATTTTATCAAATTTTTAACAATTTTGTACAAAAACTTGATTTCCAACCCATATATTTTCCGAAAAAGGTCCGGTATTTAAGTTCAGGCTATCTAAGGCAAAAGAGTGGTTTTCTAAGAGCATTTCAAGACAAGGAAAACAAAAATCCCATGAGTGGTTCATATTCTAGTTGAGTTTTTAGAAAAAATGAGACGACTTTTTTCTCCCCGGAAAATATGCAAAGATTTTTTTTTATTTTCGCTTTAAAGTGATATAAATACTTTTTCCGAAGGGTATATTAAGTTTGGCATGTAGTTTGTAACATACCAAAGGAGTCGCGATAGATATAGATATATATATATATATATATATTCTTGATCAGGGTGACGAGAGGAGTCGATATAGCCATGTCAGTCAGTCTGTCTGTCTGTCTCTCTGTCTGTCTTGTTGCCGGTCACAAATTAATTTTTCTAATTTACTCCTAAACCATGACAGATATTATATTGTTATTTTTGATTTTTCTCAGTACAAGTATAACCTGTTATTAATACTCAAAATTTGAAAACAATTTTAACTTTAATTTTTGGTATTTTTGGCCACTTTCGCGGCACTGTGCGTCTTTCTGTTTTTCTATCTATAAATTAGACAGTTGCAATGGCACAAAAACCTAGGTACTGTACCTAGGTACAATTTTCAGTACCTTGGACCTGGACCTTTGTTTTACAAACAACTGTACCTGACCGTAGGTCCAAAAAAAATGAAACTGTTACAACACTGAAGTAAGATCTATCTCGATTAAGTTCGGCGCTGTTTGAAAATATCTGTAGATATTTTTCTAATTGAATTAACATATTTTTAAATAAAAACAGAATATTTAAAATATTTTTTTAAATATATTTTGAATATGTTTGAATATTTTTTAAATATTTTTTTACATATGTAAAATCCGATCCCTACTTATAATGAAGTCGCACGGGACCAGAAAATCACTTCATTATATGGAAATTTCATTTTACAGAAATTATTAACACGTATGTACACTAGGGCTGCTCTTAATTCCCGAAATGGAATTTCAATCGGTCTCAGGGTCCAGAAGTGTTCCATTGGACATGGAGGAGAAACGTGAGAAATTTGGAGGCAATCGGATAACGGGAACCCGTGGCAGTTTTCAATTGAAGTTTGGGAAATTGGCAAAAATAGAGAGGAAACGGCCCTTAACTCCCCACAAGGCGCCCCTACGGATATATAACGTATGGCCAACCCCCATTATTTTTTTACTCCGAACATTTTTTCTGAACAAACCTACCCCCTATCTCCCCTCCTTAAGGGGGCTCCCATACAAAAATAATTTTTTAAAAACTTTTCCCCCCATCTTCCTAACTAGCCCCAGAGTGCTCCTAGAGGAGTCAAATGTATGACCAACCCCCATTAACTTTGTCCCCCTAACATTTTCTCCGAACATACTTAACCTCTATCTCCCCCCCTTAAGGGGGCTCCCATATAAAACTACCTTAATTTGAGCAAAAATTCATACAAAATGGCCGTCACTACAGTCAAACCCCTCCTAGGGGGCTGATATATATGACCGACCCCCATTATTTTTTACCCCAAACATTTTCTTCAAACATACCTACCCTCTATCTCCCCTCGTTAGGGGGTCCCCATACAAAAATAGGCTTAAATTAAAGAAAAATGCCTCACGAACTTCAATCTATATTATAGATGCCGTAGGAACAAGAAAGAGCATGTTCAGCATGCATATTCGAAAAATTTACAAAATTACCTTTTAAACGAGCCTAATATGAAGAATATTGGATTAGTTTTTGGTGTGTGTTTTAATAATATGATATATTTTATTACCTTTTTTTTTAAACTGAATTTTGGGTTCCATCCCCTAACTGGCCCAATAATGACCCTAGTAGAAAAAAAATATATTTTCGAGTCAAATGCCGCAAACCTCAATCTATGACGAGTTTTTTGAGACTATAACCATTAAAATCGGTTAGTAGTTTCTATTCATAAAATTAATTCAAAACAAATATTTTTTGAAACGCATTATTCACTGTTTTCACGTCTGGGGCTAGTTAGGAAGATGGGGGGAAAAGTTTTTAAAAAATTATTTTTGTATGGGAGCCCCCTTTAGGAGGGGAGATAGGGGGTAGGTTTGTTCAGAAAAAATGTTCGGAGTAAAAAAATAATGGGGGTTGGCCATACGTTATATATCCGTAGGGGCGCCTTGTGGGGAGTTAAGGGCCGTTTCCTCTCTATTTTTGCCAATTTCCCAAACTTCAATTGAAAACTGCCACGGGTTCCCGTTATCCGATTGCCTCCAAATTTCTCACGTTTCTCCTCCATGTCTAATGGAACACTTCTGGACCCTGAGACCGATCAGAAACTCGCTAAAAAATTTCTCCATAGAGTTAAGAGCAGCCCTAATGTACACTGAAAGTGGAACGAAAAAGCTGTGCGTTTGAAATTGTTTCATAGTATGTTAGGAACAGTGTTGTAACAGTTCCTTTTTTTTTGTACCTAGGTACAGGTACAGTTCCTTCCAAAAAAAAGGAACTAGTTCCAGGTACAGGTACACAAAATTAAAAGTAACTAGGTACAAGGTACAGGTACAAAAAAGGTACTTTTCAAAATTCACTTAGTATAATTAAACTGCAGAATTTTGTGCCAAATTCGATATGCGCCAGACAAACGTAATCTAAGTTACGCAATTTCAGAACAAAATTCAAATTGCCTCAATTTCATATGTCAAATTTGTTCTGATATTTTCTGAAATTGTGCTATTTCGATCTACGTGTGTCGCACGCTGTTAAAATAAAATTTAAATAAGCTTTTTTGTTAAGAAACAATTTTAGTTTTAACGTTTTCATTTCGTTGTACGCTTGGAAAGCATATAAGGGAATTTCAGAAGAGTTTAAATGCAGTTCCTGTATTTTTTTTGTTTAATCTTTGATTTAAAAAGTTAAAGTTTTAATTGAACATATTTTTTATTCTTTTGTTTAATATATAGAATATATGAATAAAAAGTATGAACAACAATTTTATTTTACATGTTTTAAAGTCATTTTTGAGTGCATCGAACTATTTTTCGGTTTCTCGTAACATCAACAATGTTTCGAATAAATCGTCGCTAAGCCTGTTTCGCCTTGGCGTACAAATTTGATCCGCTGTGCTGAAAAGCCTTTCCACAGGAGCCGAAGAAGAAGGCAATATTATTATTATAAAAGTACATATAATCATTAGTTAAGAGCCATATTTAAATTAATATAATTTAAAATTCCCTTTTTCCATTAATTGTTTAACCGCGATGTTGTTCAATTGAGCGCTCAA
>CM035807.1:36847649-36903257 GCA_020466095.1 Chlorops oryzae | reverse complement strand
AAGGTCTATGTAGATCTGCCGTCGACATGTATTATGTTTAAATGTGTAATTACTTTTGACTTGATATTTTCTAAATACAATGATGCGCAAATTAAATGTCACCTTAAATTTGTTGTATCCTCTACATATACATCGAAAGGGTTCATGCTCCAGATAGTAAGAGTTAACAGGGCGTAATCTCATGGCTTCGAGATACCGTTGAGGGCGGCACTCGACCAAGTAAATTAGGCGAAGCAATAGTTCCCGATAAAAGTTTAATGATCAACATTACACCGGCAACTGTTCGTTGGCTATTTAAGGATGACAATCCAATAATCTTGAGGCCAGATTCATATGAAAGGAGTCGCCAGTCGTAGGTGGTCGCCATGAGAGACTACTCAACGAAAAAAGAAGAAATTGATTTTGCACGGACTCGATTTAAACAGCATAGATGCCAAATTCACGATTCCAAACAGGTGAGGCATGCTTAAGTGATGGACGAACGATAGATGTGTATAACTTATACCATATTTGGGTAACATAAGGATCTTTCAATTTCTTTGTCCAGAGTTTGATAAAAGCCAACATTGATTTCGCTTTACTTACAGATGTATTCACATGATTTGAAAATCCAAGCTTATGGTCAGTGCCGGATTACCCCAAGGTAAATTAGGCAACTGCCTAGGGGCCCTACATCGGCTAGGGGCCCAACATCGACTAGGGGCCCCCGCCACGAACAAAAGAATTTGAAAATGTTTCGTAAAAAAACAAAAAAATTAAGTTTTTTTTTTAAACCTAACGTAAAGGCAAAAACTAATATGAAACTTATAAGAGGTCGAATAAAAATTACTAGAAAAAGTAACAATAATATATTGAATCCCAATTTCTTTAGCTAATAAGTTGGCTTTTCGCACTTGGCTAAGAACGAAAAATAAACTACAAGAAACAAAATTTTCCAGAAACTAAACTGCTTTTTTCGCGGCTAATAAAGAAATAAAAAGCTAAAGCTAGCCTGAAAAACGCTAAAATGGCAAGCCTTGCGAGCTGATAGAATTTATCTCCAAGGGCTTGCAAATACATGCCTTGTCTGGACATTTTCTGTCTCGCCCAGTCAGTGTTTAAATCGTTTGTACAAATTTATTAATTGAAAAAAAAAAAATCGCTGTGTGCCGCTTAATGATAATTCCGAAATATACAAAAAATATGAAAAATGGTTGTCCAATGATAGCTGAAAAATGCTCATTATTACATTTCGCAATAATAAAATTAAAATTGAAACACCCACGTCTCATTTTGTTTACATCTCTTCATACAAATACCTGATGATATTGAAGCGAATCGGTAATTGGAATTGGACTGCCTATGGGCCCCGACATGATTAATCCGGACCCGCTTATGGTCCGTTATAACTCCCAGATCTCGCAATTCGGATACAATCCCAATTTTTTAATTGAAGCGGAGGTTCTGCAGTACTGAGAAATGTCCAAGAGTTGACCAAATAAAAACTTTTTTTTGATAGCTCAAAGGACTAGAGTCTTATTGACAGTGAAAGCCCGAAAAATAGGTTCAAAAATTTTGTCGCTTACAGTGTTATTCGCGGCTCCGCCTCAATTATTGAGAAAATATGCGATTGGCAAACGTTTTTTCCTGAAGTAGGTCATAGCCTTATACTAATTCACATTTAGTTTAAGTAGGCTTCTATCGCATCATTGACCAAAGTAATCAAGATCGTGTTGACTGAAAGATTGCGATTATATACTGTTATATAGGAGACCAAGAACAAAACCGACTTGAATCATTAAAGCTCGTTCCAACAATTTTGTGACAGATCATCGGCCTTTTATAAATCCATGTTGAGTGTGGGAAACGAGTTGAGACAATTGCTGAAGTGGTCGGTAACTACATGTTCAAATAACCTTGGAATCGCACTCAACCTGGCTATATCCTTATACTTGCTTGTATTAGATCTTGGGCCCCATTTAAGAATCGACACAATAAATGACTCCTTCCACATATCAGGAAATATAGCAAGTTTAATAGAGAAATTACATATTTAGTTTAGAGGAGAACATATTTATTTGGTTTATTCTTTCAATATAACGCTTAGTACTTCCTCTCGAAAAATTTTTAGATCGGCCTCCGGTGCTTGGGTCTGCCCCAAAAATTGAAAAAATATCCTAAAATAAGAATATTTCGAGATAGTTTAATGAAATTTACAATTTGGGCTTCCGATTTAAGCCTCCGTACATATATAGTATAGCTAACTGTTTATCTGTGTCGCGTATCACATTGTCAGGTTCGCCTGACTAAATATATAACCCTTGTTTGTTTACAATTGCACTCTTCGACTTATTAAATCATGATGCTTAATAAGTACCTATAAATTAAATATCTTAAAAACGACAAATTTTCAATTATGCTCCTTCAGAAGGGATCCCGAAAAGTATTGGCGTGCAATGCGTCAGTATGTGTCTGCGTGCTACGTTTATTTACCAAGAGATGTATTTGCGCTTGTGGAAAGTCGACTTTCAATTTCCTGGCTTGCAGGGTTTTGCATGCGATGTGACGTATTGAACATCTGTTTGAGTACTCGTAAAATAAAATGCAAGTTTAAAACACACTCACGCATATTCATCTTTACTACATTAACAGCCTCGAATGCGTTTCAAAGCGAAATTTCAAGGGGCTCAGCCAAGCAGCAACATGCGTTAAAAGAAGTAGTCGCCAATATCCCACTAGGGTTTATTTTTGAGCGTGTCACTGTCGTCAAACACATTCATTATAAATAGCTAGGGGCCGCCAAACATTCGTCTTCGGTTCACCGAAAAATCCGCATAAGAACAACATTCGGTTTCGGCTACGAACTTGGTAAAAATTTCCCAAAGACAAATGTCTCCCTTTTCACATACATAAATATGTATGTAAATACTTATGTACATAAATAAAAGAACTTGCAAGGTACAACATTTTCGTAGCTATTTTTTTATATTTTTGTTCCTCCTTTTCCTAATTATCTGACAGTGCCTTAATTGTAGTATAATTGGTGTAAGATTTGGGGGCCGGAAAAAAAGCGGCCCTTAGATTTCTCTACCAAACGTGGGTCGTAACGTGACGAAAAACGGAAGTCGTTTTTTTCTTTCCTATTAAAAAGTCAAAAGTCGACGAAAATAGAATGAGATTTTTAAAGGAACTTCATAAGAACTGATCCGAAATATTGCAGATTGAAGGCCATAACTTGTAATCCAAAAAATTCCTTTTTTTTCTAATTATTGCGGTATAAAGCGGTAGCGTAACTTGATATTCGTTACGAGACATTTTTTGAAAAGGGGTTTTGTCATGAAAAGAGTCTTTAATTTTCTCCTTAGTTCTTTTCAATCAAGCAATTATGATTTTATAAATAAAAGGGAAATTTAAACTTCTTGTTAATAAAAATATTTAAATGGGATTCCGGAATCATTTCATCATTTTTATCTAATTCCAAATAACTGGGTTTGATTGATTTTTGGGTTTATTATTTTTGTTTGAATTATTAAGTCCGATAAGGGAAATAGTTAAGTTATTTAAATGGATCAAATAAAAGTATTAAAATAATACAAATACAACAAAACAACTTTGCCCTCAGTTTTCCAGAATTGAGAGCTGACTATAACCACCAGCATTCGAAAAAAGTAAATTCAATATTTTACATGAAAACACAAACCCAAGAATATTTTTAACAACTTTTATATTTTCGTATCCCTATTGGTCTCGGGTTCGGCTTCGATCTTTCGACACGACCCTGCTTCTTCGGCGACATCTTTGGTGGAAAGATTTCAGTCGGCCTAAAGACATACCAAATCAATCGCGAAATTGTCAAGAGATCTTTGAATTTAATTAAAATATCCTTTTTTTTTCGAGGGTGGGGCGTGTGGAATTCATCGTGGACCATCAGTAGGTAAGGACGTCGACAAACCGGTGTGCCGGACTCCTACGGGCCAAACCACCATAACCCTTTTCTATCAAAGGAATTATTCCTCCCCGGAACTATTTTCCCATTAAGTTAATTTAAATTTTAAGAAGACGTTTTGGGAACTCCGAGGGGTAAAGTATTGAAGATTAATAATTTTTTATTAACAATTGAATGAATTTATAGTTTTCTATTGCATTTCCTACTGGGAGCGGTTGCATTGCATGCACACATTCGCAATCGCGTAGATCAGTATGGCAGTGTGTGTGGGTTTATTTATTTATTTATTTTTTTTTTGGGAGATTTTTCGAACTCCGATACCACAGATTTCGATTCAGTTTGTTGTTTATTCGTCAATTTAAAGTTCTGTTGTCGTTCTTTGTTCTTTATTTGCTTTTTTGATTTTCAGCTCGGGCATTTTTTTTTTTTTTGTGTGTTATTTTTGAGGTATTTTTCGTAAGTATATCTGCGTCTGACTTCCCCAGAACGATGGCGTGTTTATTGTAATTTGCGCGCTGCAAGCGTCCGACGAAAAACGAGCGATTGGAGTAACGCATGTAATCACAATGCACAGAGCATTCGTCGCAGCAGATTGCCAGCTGCCGGCTGCGCGCTGCGCGCTGCTCACTTTTTACTGCCAGCAGGGCTGCCATGTGAATGACCGCTGTTGACGCTCGAGCGCAAACGCGAAAAACCTTGAGGACGGTCAGTGACCACAAGAATTCACAAAAAATTTTTGTTTTTGTGCTCTCGCTGCTCGCTGGCCTGGTTGCAATTTTTCGGGAATTTACATCGGCTGCAGTCGCGGCATAATGAGTGAGAGCGGATAGAGCGAGCGATGTTGAGTCGAAGGCAGGCCATGATAAAACGAAGATAGGGATCGGGATCGGCCCGGGATGGGGAGGGGATAGAGATCGGATGGGGATCGGGATCGGGATCGGGTATGGCCAAAAGGGGGGGAGCTGTAAAATTAGTCTTTTTTCTCTTCATTATCGTCGTCGATCGAAGCGTCGACGGAGCCAGCTGCGGCCTTTCGTCTTGTTTTTTAAATTGGTCTTTCTTCGTTCTTGTTTTTTTCAAATTATGCCTTGGTTTTGAGGCCCCCGTGGGTAACAAGTTTTTTGTTATTATTGTTTTTGTTTTTATTTTGGCAAACGTCACAATTGCCCCGTTGTGCTGCGTGACTCTCTTCGATGCACTTGCAGATTCATGGTTGAAGTTTCCTGTTTTTGCAAGCGAAGCCGGTTTTTGGTGCCGAAACATTTCGCCAGAGTTTCACTTATTTTTAGCTTGAATTCCGAATTTCAGTTTCGGTCGTTTGCTTCGTGGGGTAGGCCTATAAATCTATCCCACTGCCATAAATTTTTGTATTTTGTGTTTTGCTTTTTGGTTTGGCTTTATTTCTGAAGGAGGAGCGTGCACGAGACGCTGATTGTGAAAGCCTGCTGCACTCGGCATTCAACTCGTTGCTTTTGCGTACTCATTTTTTTGTTGGTATTGAATTTCTATTTGTCAAGGCCAAGCGAACATTGAACCGATTTTTATACCCATCGTCAGCAGGGCATATATTTTCGTGTGGATCTTGTAACTGGCAGAACTATATAAGCTTCGTGCATTTAGACATATTAATTCACACATACATATGTAAATATATATTCTTGATCAGGAACAAATTCATGATTGATTTAGATATACCTACATAAGTATGTATGTATGTCAAGCTGAAATTTGATGCATATGTACATATGTTGAGCCCAGAGGATGACCAAATGTGAATATGGTCGCAGTCCCTATTCTAGTGCCACGCCTTAATATCACCATCTCTCTTGAGCGGACACCTACGGACCGAAAAATATGTCCGCTTAACAGAGGTGTTCGCTTAAGAGGAATCTATTTAAGAAGCAGTATCCGCAAGGAGTGCGGAGTGTGTACTATCTGCAGAAATATGGCTATAACTAGAGAACACCCTTAGCATTTTGCGCTGATATGTAGAACATGAATGGGTGAATGATTACGGGAGAGGTACACCTGCGAAAAATGGACGTGGTAGCTTTAAAGCCGTTGCCTATTACAGGGCCCAAATAAAGATTATTGTAGTTCCTCTACGGCGTAGGAGGTTCAAACTCGGAATTTAAGTTGCTTAAGATGAAAAGCAGGCGATTCGAAAGAATGAGTGCAGCCTATGGTCACGACCTCAAACGAGGGATATATGCATTACTCTTCATGCATAGTCAAGACAAGAAGAAGCCGGAACAGGTTAGTAGGTATGCGAGTTAAAGGCATAAAAAGTTAAGTTTTCGTCATTTCCATGAATGGAGATGAAAATAATTGAAACTCGATTATATTGTCTTTGGAGCGTATTATCTAAGCGAATTGAAAAATTTCCAAAATTTCTTTTATCGGCGTAGTCAGCTTTAATTCAGTAATTTGGGCCTTTAGTGAGGACATGCTATTAGTTAGTAAGCTGATAATTTTTATTTCAATGCCAAGAACTTTTTCGCCCTAACATTCCATAACGCCATCGCATTTGGAGCGGCTGGGAAACAGCGTAAAGCGGCGATCAGTCATGGAAGAAGTGGAGAGTGATGGTACGGCAACGTGTTTCCAAAGCCACTGCGCTAAGTGTATCCATATCAAATTGCTCCACGCGGACTGAACTAAAATAGCCCTGTTCGTCCCATGGAAAGCACTGACCAAATAGTGCCTTTCACACTGGACTCACTTCTAATCAAAAGTGCAATCGACAGAACATATTTATAAACGCATTTGCATACCTTTTTTTGCAAGAAATTGAACATGAATGTTCTACATCGGCTCTCAAATGTGCGTTGAATGTTAATTAACAAATTAAATGTAAAGGCGGTTAAACTGAATTTCCTTTGATGTGTTGCTTGAAAAATTCAAATAACGACATTTCCTGTGTGTAGCACCTATCATCTATGTATGTGTATTTTAAAGGGCTCCCCTGCAGTAAATACGGCGCAAATTGACGCCTATGTCACCGTTTTTCACTAGGGAAAGGAGAACTGACGATAAGGACAGAAGAAACTAAACTGTAGCTATATATGTGGCCAAAGGGGTACTATTCTACAGTTAAGTATATTTCCTCGAACAAGAATTTAATAGATAAATTTCTTCATGAGATCTTGCAAATAGTGGGAGTATTAGACAGGCTGGCTAATGATTTACTCGAAAGCGGTATTTCTGAACTAAAGAGGTTTAAAAAGATGGCCAACCAGAACCTGATTTCATTTGGTGCCGTAGACAATTTGGATGATAAGCCTCACTGGTGACATTGCCAATTAAAGAGGTGCGATGTTTAAAGCAGCGCACAGTGTTTCGTCTCCATATATTCTGTGGCCAAAAGTACAAGAAGTTATCGTAGAGCAATGAAGTTGTTAGAATGAATGAATTTGTTAGAAGTGTTCCTACATCAAAAATAATAAATTGTTGAGAAAATCATAGAATAACGCCAACTGCCACGCCTACCTCCCATATACTTAACATAGGTACGTTGAAGTGGCTGCCACTTGGGCCGTTAATCGGCCCATTGTGATACCACGAGGGGTTTTCTTGTGTTTGTGTGAGGCTAGGCTTGGAACATTACCCTCCGTTTCGCCTGGGATCAAGAGCATAGCACACATCCCCTACGCTATCTAATTTTAATGTTAGAATGCTGAAAATTGGTATGTAGGATATGTATTTTGTTTGCGTAAAAAACCATTGAACTTTATTTAATTAGGGTGGTAGTTACCAAAATGTTTAAGCTAAGACTAAATCTTAATCTTTCGACGTAAAAGTGGTAGTCACCAAGTCAAATTAAACCGGTCTTAGAGAATTTGATATTCGAAAATGTGCTGCCACATTTTTAATTAAATGAAAAATAAGAAATGGTTTTTGATTTTCGAAAACTCTTTCAAAACGGCCATGGAAAAAGCGAAAATTTGAACAAAAGTATTTTCTTCTTTTGAATTTTTTTTGAACATATGTTTTTTGTTTAGCTTTCTCTGCTCTCTTCGAATTTTCGAGCATTTTTATTCTTACAATTTATGACTGATTTGATGGGGTAATAAACCAGGTTTAATTGATTTGGTAACTACGAAAATTTAAGCGAAAGCTAAGAATTTACTTAAATCGGGCTGGTAACTACCACCCTTAATGACTAGGACAGATCGTTAAAAAAAATGAATATTTGCTGACCGCGACTACGACAGCCAAAAATAACCGTTTCAATTGACGTGGAAAGCAAATGTACCCATTTGGCCTTGGGATGTAGGGACACATCATCACTAGTTCAAGCGACAATTAGTGTCCTTTCGTATATCCGTTCATACAAAATGTAAATAGGAGAATGTATTTTCAAGTTTATAGCCTGTCATTAAACTCTAGAACTAGTGACATTAACTTCAGGTTCTTCCTCAAGAGAGCTTACACAAGTTTATGCATACACGGAGAGAAATAAGTGCCCGAAATATAATTGGAACCAATTACATATGCGATTGGAGCCTTGCCCCGATTGCTTTATTTATTGGAGCCAATATTAATTTAATAAATATAATTGTGTCTAATTACTTATGTAAGGACCCACGATCCTTACAAAATTCAGACACCGATAAGGATTAAACTTTTATAATATATATTTTTTTATTAACATGTTTTTCAATTATCATACAACTATCTTCAAAGCCTACTTGGCAGGTTGCCACAACTTATATAATTGCATTTAAATTTATCAAATATGTAATTGCGTTCTGAACACATATGTAATAACTTCTTATTACTTTTATAATTTAAAGCATTGGTGTAATTATATATGTGATTGTATTTATTTTACAGCTTGTTCTTATATTTCTCAAATGGTTTATAATTTCGATCGTATATAACTGATTGAATTTTTCGAAATCATTTAGCACTCCAAGGGGCAGGTGGACCACGAATATGACGTGGTGAAATAACATATATTCCGGCTAATCGTGGAGCATGTAGGACTGTAGGTCTAACTGTCGACGTCGAAAAACCTCTGCCGCGATGGGGAAATAACGTGTGTCCACCCTATTTTCGTACTCATTTTAAAATCAAATTGTAAACAAACCTTCCAGCGGTTTAACTGAAAATTTGTACCGTTCGATTCTGTTTCTTACTGTCTACAAGCATTTATGAAGAAAAATGTCACTACGCTTTTGGTTAGTTGTAAAAATGCCTTCGAAGCAGGAAGACGTTCGTGCACGTGTGTACAAATTTTATTCTGCGAACGCGCGTCATGGTAAAAAATTTACTGTGCAACATTTTACAGCCGAAAATTTTCCAAGGACAACTATTAATTCGATTTTGAAACGGTTTTGAGAATGAAATAGGAGTGAAAAGAAATAATTTAAAAAAACGAGTCGCTTCGAAGATGCCCGAAAACAAAATCACAGCCTTAAAAAAGCATTTCGAAAATAGTGATAGCGTATCGGTGCGGAGTGCGGCCAGAAAATTTGGCATATCGAAAAGCTATTGCATAAATTTTAAAAAAATAAGTCGAACATCAAATATAAGAAGAAAACAGTTATTCCAAAGCGCACAGAAGCTCAAAAGGAGGCTGCAAAACTAAAATGTGGGCGACTGATACGAAAATTCTCTGGCTGTGATTTCGTGCTAGATGATGAGTCTTATTTTACACTCACCCACTCCAAAGTAAACGGAAACGATGGATATTATACTTCTAATTCTTCTTTAACTCCCAACAACGTCAAATTTTCAACAAAGGCCAAGTTTGAAGACAAAGTTTTGGTTTGGCTGGCCATTAGCCCACAGGGAATAAGTAACGTTCTCATTCGTAAGTCTAGATTTGCAATCAACGCGGAAACTTATCTCAATCAGTGCATTAAAGCCCGTTTGGTTCCCTTTTTGACAAAATTTCATTCCGACAACAATTATGTGTTCTGGCCTGATTTAGCTAGTTCACATTACGCAAGAACCGTGCTTGAGTATCTACGTTCTCAGAATATAAAATTCGTCGAAAGAAATGATAATCCCGCAAACGTACCAGAAGCACGACCAATCGAAAATTTTTGGGGTATTTTGAAGTCACATGTGTATAAAAAGAACTGGAAAGCAAAAAACGTACAGCAACTTATAACTCGCATTAAGTATTGTTTGAAAAAATTGGATATTAATCTTGTACAGGACCTAGCTCGAGGAACTCAGAAGAAAATCGACCATATTCGGCGGAATGGTGTTATAGAAAGTTAATTGTTATATGTATTTTCTTTTCAATATTTCAATCATTCATCAAAATAAAATTGCGTTGATTAAACCTGAAACAACGGAAATATTGTCTTTTATTTTCAGTACGAAAATAGGGTGGACACACCTTACACCATTAGGCAGGTATAGGAAATTCAACAAATTGGGGATATTCACCAAAAAGCTACCAACAAAAACCTTAAGCAGGAATAGGAAATTCAACAAATTCGAGAAATTCACCAGAAAGCTACCAACAACAATACTGGTAGACACAAAGTGGCACTATGATGCCACTTGCAAGAAAATTATCAAAGAAACACGGCGTCAGCTCGGTTTTTTATATTGCTTGAAAAGTTCATAATTGAAATATATTACGATATGTTTTTGCTTAATGTGCGCGAATGTTTTCATTTTGTAATAAATTGACATATATTTTTGACTGCGGCTACGAATTTGATTGTACATAGAATTTAGTATTTTTGCTGAAACAGTGTGATCAAAAAGTTATGTGGACAAGGTAGGACTAAAAGATCAATTTCTATTTCCCCTTAATATTGAAAATCCTTGATTAGTTTTATGTTTTTCAAGCTTTTCATGGCATTTTATGAGTTTGGTAGATATTTTATATGTAATGTACTTACTCGAAAATCGCCCAAAATTAAAAATAAAAGTGGCAATGCATTTCACCACAGCAGAGCTAAAGATTTCGCTGCCATAGCATGCTTCTCTTTTCCTCATGCTATATGCCTATGTTGAAGCAGCATAGCTCTAACACATTGCAGGGATTAGGAAGAAGAAGAGTTAGACCTATAGTTCTATATGTCGTGGAGAATGCCCCTTTCTATATTATTACATAGAATATATTTTAAATTGCAGGGGACTTCATATTTAATTAGACGTAATTATGTATATGTAATTGCATTTGTTTGTATGTATATAAATCGGTACAATTACATATATCATTGCAGGCGAATAGAAATGTAATAGGACGGAATTATATATGTAATTGAAATGATTTTTTTTATCATTTAATACAATTGCATATATAATTGGAGGTAAGAAAAATATAATTGGACGTAACTATGAAAATATAATTACATCATACCCAATTACATATGTAATGCCGGCAAAATATATTTGGGTATGTGATATTTTTTCACTGCGTGTGGGAAGTTAGTTGTGTGGCCCATAGGGGTCGCACTCACACAAATTATTTTATTTTCAATTAGAAAGGACTTATATGAGTAATGCTCGAAGTCTATTATGAAAAAAGTCCATGTGGTCCATAACGCATCGTTCTAAACACATATTTTTAAACTCTTAGAATCTTTAATGTAAAATTTGCCAAATTCACGGAAATCGAGGAATTTTCATATTGATCTGGAAAACACTTCCATTTTTTGCAGCGTCCGCAGCGCCAACTCCTTCAACTGGCGTGTTATTATTATTTAAAGTTGCGGTTTTTATACCTATATTTTCGGTAAGCCTGCCGCTTATCAAAATTTTCAATCAAGTAGATCTGGGCTATCACATTCCTTTCATATTGAAAACGTAACCCAAAGTGTACGAGAAAAGCGTCCCTAACGCCTGAATTTGCCCATATTTACAATTCCCTTTCAATGTTATAGTTCTTTTTTCTCAATCGTGCATACTATGATAAAGGACAGTTTTCATTTTTTGCCTGTCGTTTTCCTCGCCTTTATTGGTCCCCATTTCATTTAGGACAAAATTAAAAACGAAAACGAAACATTTTTCAGTTTATATCAAACTCTTTTAAGCCTTTTGGGAAACGATTAGGTCTCTCCAAAAAAAAAAAAAAAAAAAACTATCGTGTTTGTATAAAAGCGGTGTTAATTACTGATGATTTGTGCTTGCAGCTGAAATTTCAAAAAAATTATACATATGTATTTCCTTACAACCCGGACCTACAGAGAAATCAACACATAAAAAAACACTGAGGACACAAAGAAGGCATTCGGCAGTTGTTTTTTTTTTCTCTTTTTTTTTAAATTCAAACAGCGAAAGAGCATGTTCTACGACAATAATCCAGCACTAGCCTCCGGCTTTTCGTATTATTCTCGGCTAATGTTAAACTCCTAATGCCATTTAGTACAGCATTTAACAGTATTCGCTGGCATTTTTATTTAGTAATTGTCATAAATTTGCCACCACTGCCGGCGTGCATTGTTCTGGTATTTTCAGTTGGGTTAGTCGGGGGTTTTGTCGTGTCAATTCGTGTTTTGCGGCGCTCTGTTGTGGTGCTGAATGCTTTTGTCAAATATGTCATTTCGAAAAAAATTGAAAAAAGCATTTGGTGCAAAAAAATTCAAAGCAAATAAATTGCAAATCCATCAACATTCTGTTTGGGTTCACGTTTTCATGTTCCTACAGACATGCTAATTTACCATGCAAGCATTCATAGCCGAATGCGCCAACAAACAGTGGTGGCGACCCATTATCTAACCTCGAATAAAAAAGTACCCGACACACTCTGTGCCGAAGGTATATTGCATTTGTGCGTACGTGTGCAATGTGTATACCCCTTTCAGAACTGTATCTAATATAGCTTGTTATAACCATTAAATATTCGAAATAAATCTTTTCATTCACAATAAGACTATCTTTCTGTGGTTGACCGAAAAAAAAACCGAATTAAGTCCATTTATAACGGAAATTTATTATTTAAGTAGTCAGTCTACTCTCATTTGAAATAAAAAAATCAATCCGAATCATAACCCTGTTGTCCTGACAGTACGTTACAAAACGACTTTAATCCTGATTTCCCGGGAAAAACAACTTCTGGGCCCATTGTCATGGAAAAACGACTATAGTCAGTCGCGTCGGAATGATTATTTTCATGGGTGGGCTCACTAAAACAAATTATGGTAAGTTTCGCCTTGCGTTGGCTTTGGTGCCATAGGCCGAATTTAGTACGGATATTTCAATTTACTGCATTACATGCTTATACGTTGCCGCGCGCATCTTTTTCAAATATAAACAAGTAAGAAAGCTAAAGTCGATCAAGCCCGACTTTGAATACCCAGCGTCCCGACATTATTGGCGCACTATGTTTTGCCTCTCCACTTGTGGGCGTGGCAGTGGACGGGCTACATAAATTTTTTTTCCTACACCTTTCATTCGCCTTGGTCAATCTATGTTGCGAATTTAAAGCTTCTACGCCATTTAGTTCCAAGTTACGATAAACCCTTATTTGTGGGCGCGCTCGAGAAGGACGGCGTCCAATTTTTTTCAGGATATGTCTCTTTTTGAGTTTACCAGTACACCAAATATCAATGAAATGTGTTGATGGTTCGCAAGTTACTAGCATTTTACTGAAAACACATTAAATTCATTTGCAGGCGTGGCAGTGGGCGGATGTCTCCCATTTTTACTTAGGATCATACTCGGATCTTGAATAGCTGTGTGCCGAATTTCGACTTGATTGGTCCAGCCGTTTCGGAGGAGATCTGACCACGGACGGACAGATCAGTTTTTTTTTTTCGATTCAGTTTTTGATCTTGATCAAGAATATATATATATAACAGGTTGGCTGATAAGTCCCCGGTCTAACAAAGAAAAACACATTTTTTTGTCAAAATTCGTTTTTATTATTCAACATAGTTCCCTTCAAGAGCGATACAACGATTATAACGACCTTCCAATTTTTTGATACCATTTTGGTAGTACTCCTTCGGTTTTGCCTCAAAATAGGCCTCAGTTTCGTCGATCACCTCTTCATTGCAGCCAAATTTTTTCCCTGCGAGCATCCTTTTGAGGTCTGAGAACAAGAAAAAGTCGCTGGGGGCCAGATCTGGAGAATACGGTGGGTGGGGAAGCAATTCGAAGCCTAATTCATGAATTTTTGCCATCGTTCTCAATGACTTGTGGCACGGTGCGTTGTCTTGGTGGAACAACACTTTTTATACCCAGCGTAAGCTGGGTATATTAGTTTTGTGCGAATCTTGTAACAGGGAGAACTAAGCTCCGGAGATATAGACATATATATATAGAAATGATCAGGATCAAAAACTGAATCGATTTAGACATGTTCGTCTGTCCGTCCGTCCGTCTGTCCGTCTGTCCGTCCGTCCGTCTGTCCGTCCGTCCGTGGTCGGATCTCCTCCGAAACGGCTTGACCAATCAAGTCGAAATTTGGCACACAGGTATATCGGGATCCGAGTATGATCCTAAGTAAAAATGGGAGACATCCGCCTACTGCCACGCCCACAAATGAATATAATGTGTTTTCAGTAAAATGCTTGTAACTTGCGAACCACTCAACACATTCCATTGATATTTGGTGTACTGGTAAACTACGAAAAGAGACATATCCTGGGAAAAAATGGACGCCGTCCTCCGTGAGCCACGCCCACAAATAAGCCCACAAATAAGGGCTTATCGTAACTTGTGAAGTAAAAGGCGTAGAAGCTTCAAATTCGCAACATATGTTGACCAAGGCGAATGAAAGTTGTAGGAAAAAAATTTATATGGAGATTTTTCGTAACTTCCGAACTAATAGGCGTACACGCTTCAAATTCGCAACATAGGTTGACCAAGGCAAATGAAAGGTATAGGGAAAAAATTTAACTGGCCCGCCCCCTGCCACGCCCACAAATGAAGATTTTTCGTTAATTTCGAAGTAAAAGGCGTAGAAGCTTCAAATTCGCAACATCGGTTCACCAAGGCGAATGAAAGGTGTAGGAAAAAATTTTATATGTCCCGCCTACTGCCACGCCCACAAATGAAGATTTTTCGTAACTTCCGAAGTCAAAGGCGTAGAAGCTTCAAATTCGCAACATAGGTTCATCAAGGCGAATGAAAGGTGTAGGGAAATAATTTATGTGGCCCTCCCACTGCCACGCCCATAAATAGAGAAGCAAAACATAGTGCGCTCATAATGTCGGGACGCTGGGTATTTTAAAGTCGGGCTTGACCGACTTTAGCTTTCTTACTTGTTTCTTCTTCATATGGGGCCGTTTTGCTGCGATTTCGACCTTCAAACGCTCCAATAACGACATATAATAGTCACTTTTGATGGTTTTTCCCTTCTCAAGATAATCGATAAAAATTATTCCATGCCCATCCCAAAAAACAGAGGCCATTACTTTGCCAGCGGACTTTTGAGTCTTTCCACGCTTCGGGAGACGGTTCACCGATCGCTGTCCACTCAGCCGACTGTCGATTGGACTCGGGAGTGTAGTGATAGAGCCATGTTTCATCCATTGTCACATATCGACGCAAAAACTCGGGTGTATTGCGAGTTAACAGCTGCAAACACCGCTCAGAATCATCAACACGTTGTTGTTTTTGGTCAAATGTGAGCTCGCGCGGCACCCATTTTGCACAGAGCTTTTTCATATCCAAATATTGATGAATAATATGACCAACACGTTCCTTTGATATCTTTAAGGCCTCTGCTATCTCGATCAACTTCATTTTACGGCCATTCAAAATCATTTTGTGAATTTTTTTGATGATTTCGTCGGTAACCACCTCTTTCGGGCGTCCACTGCGTTCACCATCCTCCGTGCTCATTTCACCACGCTTGAATTTTGCATACCAATCAGTTATTGTTGATTTCCTGGGGCAGAGTCCGGAAACTCATTATCAAGCCAAGTTTTGCTTCCACTGTATTTTTTCCCTTCAGAAAACAGTATTTTATCAAAACACGAAATTCCTTTTTTTCCATTTTTTTCACAATAACAAAAGTTGCTTCACAAAAGACGCTCTATCTCACAAACTATATGACTTACAGACGTCAAATTTTGACACGAATCATTTGAAGGTTGCCACTATATAAAAATAATATGCATTTAATACTAGCGACGCCATCTATGTGTCAGACCGGGGACGTATCAGCCAACCTGTTAGTTCACAAGTTACGATAAACCCTGTGGCTCTGGTATAGCGTAGGGGATGCGTGCTATGCTCTTGATCCCAGGGTCCGAGGTTCGATTCCCGGCACAGGCGAAACGGAGTGTAATATTCCGAGCCTAGCACTGGTTTTTCAAAAAATCGCATGTTAGGGGCACACTACATAAAAAGACGTATTTATTATTAATTGTTAATTACAAAATTTAAATACTACAATTTTCTTACATAACTTATGTAGAGGTTAGATATCGTCGCCTTACTTCCAAAACCTCGTATCTGACATTTTTATGAAATTGGTTTTTTTTAGCTTATAAAATAGAGAAACGCATTTTGCCCCACATGGCATTTCCAACTCAGTGACTTTGTATGAGAAAAAAATAATTATCGCAAATTTTAAAACCTCGTATCTGCAAGCTTACCTTAAAATTCCTTCTAAAACCTCGTATATGTAAAATATTGTTCTATAAATAAACTTGAAGTGGCTCATATGACATTTAAACGGCAAATTTGTTGTTGGTTAGAATATAACATCTCTAAACAATAAAATGTAACCAAGTAGGAAATGTCTTTAGCAATAATTAAGTCAATAATTTATCAATATGAATCAAAATAAAAATAAATAAAAAAGAGGGCATTTCAACCGAAAGAGCTTATAGTTTCAATAACTCTCAATATCATTGCATGCCTTTGATGGTTTCAGTGCGATATTTTCTACTGGGGAATTATGCACTTATGTTGTCTCAATGTCCCGATTTAAACAGAGACACAAAAGCGAAAAAGCAAATTTAGGCTGCAATTATAGTTAAGCTGAAACCAGTGGCGTATCTAGAGAAATAAAGCTCTTGTAGTGCTCATATTTACCAAAGTGGCAGATTGGGAAATTATACGACAAATTTTTTTTCATATATTTTCACTGAAATAATTGAATTTAAGTTCAAATTGTTATTTTTATTCTTTTTATGTTCCAAATATTTGCCTTAAGTTACATTAAAAAGAAATGAAAACTTTAAGCCACGTCTTTTTTAGTTCGCCCAAAACCTCGTAAGTAACAACATTTGTAATTTTCTAAAGGACCCAAAACACGTAAGTGACAAAATCAGCCAGTGCTACTTCTTTAGTGAGCTTCGTACCGTAAACTCAGTTCAGAGTCTTCAGTAAATATCCTAGCTATGGTTTAAAAAAGTAAAATCGTTAATAAAGTGAAATTTACGTAAGATAATCAGTTTTTTTCGTTTTCTGAAAAACAGCATTTTTGTAGATACGAGGTTTTGGAAGTAAGGCGACGATATAGTAGGACTCTTCAACTACATCATAGCAATGCTAATTTCCTGGAGTTCTAAGTAATTAATTTTTAAGGAAATATAAAAAGACATATACACTCACACAAACACAAGAAAACCTCCTTGGTATCACAATGGGCCGATTAACGGCCTAAGTGGCAGCCACTTCAACCTACCTACCTACCTACGATAAACCCTTATTTGTGGGCGTGGCTCGAGGAGGATGGCGTCCGATTTTTTTTCAGGATATGTCCCTTTTTGTAGCTTACCAGCACACCAAATATCAATGAAATGTGTTGAGTGGTTCGCAAGTTACTAGCATTTTACTGAAAACACATTTAATTCATTTGCAGGCGTGGCAGTGGGCGGATGACTCCCATTCTTACTTAGGATCATACTCGCATCCTGAATAGCTGTGTGCCAAATTTCGATTTGATTGGTCCAGCCGTTTCGGAGGAGATCCGACCACGGACGGACGGACAGATCAGTTTTTTTTTTCGATTCAGTTTTTGATCTTGATCAAGAATATATATATATGTATTTATCTACGGAGCTTTGTTCTGGCTGTTACAAGATTTGGACAAAACTAATATACCCCGCTTACGCTGGGTATAAAAATTGAAACAGAGTTCATGAAAGCTCAGACATATAAATTTTGATGGGTGGGCGCCGCCATTGTCTTGGAAATCGATTATGGATTTGAGAGACGGTTTCACTTTTCGAAAAAGGTACCGTTACCAAAACCCATATTAGATTTCAAAGACACCTGCATAAAATAAATGATGATTTCATAATCGATTCTGACAACTATTGACACCCCTGATAAACAATAACGAGTATATGTACATATTGCACCCGGTCCACTAAAGTGGCACAACTCAAAATTTGCCATTTTTCAGAAAACGCGAAAAACTAAATTCGTCGCAGTGTCGATCAAAGCAGGAAAAAAGACATTACGGCTTTTTTTCGGCCTTTTATAATGAGAAAAATGGAATGGAATTTTTCCTGTAAGTATACGGATGACTTGGGAACAAGATTCATAGCATAACTCGAATTTCAGATATTTTGAGTTGTGTCAGTTTAGTTGTCAGGGTGCGATATATTCTTAATAAGGATCGAAAACTGAATCGATTTAGACATGTCCGTCCGTCTGTGTTCATATCTTTTTCCAAATGGCTGGACCTCAAAATTCGGTACATAGGAATGTTTTGCCTATACATAACACCATTGGACTAAAACACCCTTACTTTATTTACAGGTACCTACTCTTAAAATTGGACCGGTGAAGTAAATTTTTGTAGAAAATTTTCAATTTAGACCATGATAGTGCGTCATTTGTAGATGAAAGCCATTCTAGAATTTGTTCTTCGTGAAGAAAGCGCAACTGTTACGATAAAAAAACAAGTAAGGGTGTTATAGTCAGGCGAGCCTGACAATGTAATAACCGACACAGACTCACATGTTCAAATAATTTTTAATATCAAGAGGTGTTTAAGACCATAAGGGGTCCCATATACCGACTTTTGATAGATTTCTTTATGAAAAATGCCCCTTTGCCACGCCCAATTTTTTCCAATTTTTGTTCAACTATAATCGGAAGCTTAAATATACGCTCAAATTTTAAGTTTCATTAAAATATTTCAAAAAAATATTTTTGTGACTGACCCTAGAACTGAAGGTACCCTTAAAAATGGACCGATCAAGGAAGCATAAGTGCCAAATTTCGTTCAAGTCCCATTTGAATTTCGGGTGTAGGAGACAATTTTCGAAAACAGCCCTTCTGCCACGCCCACTTTTTAAATTTTTGGAAATTATATTACTAGCCTTTAAATATGATCCACTCTCGAACTTGTTCTTACTCATGTCGCCGTGAGTACGCATACCAAATTTTGTCGAGATAGCTCAACTCCTTCGATAAGATAACTGTATACAGACAGACGGAGAGACGGACAGACAGACGGACATGGATAAATCGAATCTCCTGGTGACGCTGATCATTTCTATAAATATTTTGTATGGTCTATCTCCACTGGTTCTGGGTGTAACACACAACCACACAAACGTAATATACCCTCGACACAGATTGTGTCGGGTATAAAAACGGAGTATATGCACACGAACAGACAAACCAACCCGCTGTTTTGCCGCTGACAAAATTTATTCGGTTTTTATCCTAGTTAGATCTCAAGTTAAACCGTCTTAAATCCTCAAAATGACGAATCACTTCGATTATGGATGTGTGTTGTTATTGCCTATCATGGATACAGGTAGTCCCATAGAGGGAAATGTTGAGACATGTCGGTGTCCCCGGTGAAATATGTAAAACTCGGTAATTTCCGAGTTAATATTTAATTTTTATTTATTTAAAGATTATTGATAACACAGTGCTACAGTGATTTTTCACTTTTCAAGTGACCTAGTGTACGTTGTAGGTCTTGATGAGTACATCATGAAAATGGGTTTCAAAATTGTCTAACACCCCCAAATTTTCAAGTTATTGTTTAAAAACCGTTTTTCCCGTACTCCGCGCACTTAAACGATTGTCACTCCGTCAATTTTTGACCGATTTTCAATTGCTATACAGTTTTGGAAACTAGAAACATTGAGCTTTCGAAACATATACAATTATCTATACTTCCTACAAAAAAAAGTTGGATATTTATAAAAGTTATCTAAAATTTACCCATTTTTTTCACGTTGTTTTCAGTTTGACGTATTTTTTATGTAACAAATCCTAAAAAACATTAAGTTTCTTACAGTTATTATCAAAGTACATTGTATCTCGAGTAAAATATGCTATCGCTTATCAAAATCGGTTGAAAAATGTTCAAGTTACAACGTTTTTTGTAAACATGAAAATTTGACTCTCATCATGATATCGATGTCGTGCCATGTCAGGATTGTGCATATGCATATATATATGCACAATCCTGACATATTATAATAAATTAAATTTAAAGGTACTATAAAACAGAAGGCCTTCATTGAAGTGTTATAAATAATGGTTTTCGATCAATGCATCTTACCATCAAATATTCTTTTTTGCCTTACTATGCCTTGCGTTTTCCTGCTGGGAATGAACACATATCTATCGCAGAGGAACGTCATTTCGCGAACTTTTATTGCTTGTACATTTTATTTCTAAAATTTCGAATGCTGTTAGGAAAATCATAAATCGATTTAATCTATTTTTTGATTGGTTCGATGAAATCTCTTTAAAATTCTATAATTATTAAACCAATATTAGGTCTTTAAATTAAGCGTTTTGCAGTTTTCCATGATACGACAGAGCTTTGAAAACTATCCAACAAGATGTCGGTAAACACACCAAGCACAAACTGGATGCAGGGAATTTTAAATTTAAATTTACTGCATTAAATATCATATCGGTAGCAGTGGCTCTGTCAGCACAATACGTAAGCGCTGTTGCGTCTTTGTACCAGTTGCTTCTGTCTTGTGTCTTCTGCCTGCTGCCTGCTTCCTGATGCTTGATGCCGGCTGCAAATTGCAACGACTAAGTTCGATTTGAAGGTAAAAACGAAAATGACGACAGGAGATAATTATTTTCTCATGGCTTCAAACGAAAAATATTTCAGATGCATCTTAGAAAAAACATCTTTCCTCGAATTGCGGCAGCAAAAACTCAAATATGTTACAATTGCTGCAACTTAAGGCTTCAACAATTGGCGTAGGTCAGTAACAAAAACACACACGGCAATGGAAGTGGCAAAAAGAAAGCAACAGAGAATTGGAAGATGCAACAACAGCAAAAAATCAGCAGCAGAAACATAAACAGCAACAGCAACAACAATAACACCGAACTACATGCCGGCAATTCAAAGTTAAAGTTTATGTCGCATCGAATCGCATCAAGCGTTCTTTGTCGCCATCGTCATCGTCGTCGTCGTCGTCATCGTCTAGTCGAAGCATTGCGGTTGTCATCCATCGTGCTCCTTTCTCGACGTCTCGTCATCTCGAAATGTTGCGGCTAGAATCTTCTTCGCTAGCAAAGGCTTCGTTCTTCGTCTTACGCACAATGAACACAACTCACGGAGAGCATACTCCGCATATTCGGACGGGCTCCCCTCTCCAGGGGGCGCTGGGCATCAGCTACGTGCAGGGGTAAAAAGTGCTCATTTCGGCTCAAAATTTCATAAGTAAATACAAAAAACTACACAAGACGAGAAAAATAGTTTAAGACCATGGTCGCAAGAAATAATGATTGGCTTTCAGAGTAACATAATAGGTCAGTGACTTGGAACCGACTGTAATTTGAGAAGTCCGAACCGAAACAGCTCTTCGCTCGTCCGCAGAGGCATACACATGTTAGCCGACGAAAGAATATATTGAAGCTTCTCTACTGCGGTATGTTTTTTGCGATTGCCAGTATCCATGAGCTACTCGAGGCAAACTAAGTCGAATATGTGAGGAACTTAGGAGCGTATTTATGTATATCAGTTCGAAATGAATATGTATGAGGCGGTGGTCTAGGCAATGCGGATAGGGAACTTGTACATTTTTGAATCAAAGCGTCACATGATCTCAACGCAATAAAAGACACTCAGAGAGTGTTTAAGAAGTTTTCTTTTGTTCTGTTCACATTTTTCTCATTTCGAAAAAAGTTTTTCTTCTTATTTGTATCTTTTTATTTGAAAGCGAGGCAATTGCTAGTGCTACACTTAAGATATTCATTGGTACTTTTTAACGGGAGATCAGAAAACTAATATTGTTTTTGAAGATTTTAAAAGCCTATTTTAAGACCTCCTCAAATAATTTGAAAACTACCAATGACCTAATTTGATCATAACTGCACTGAAGAAAAGGTTTCCATATTGCCACAATTGATAAAAAAAACTGGCGTGCTTATCTGTTAAATTTGTAAGGCCCTGGGTGTTTGCCCAGCCTGCCAACCCTTAAATCGGACCCTGCTTCAATCTCTAATCATCGGTGTTCATTGAACATTGAACATTCATTTTCAATAGAGAGAATCTTGGAATGAAGCGTCTCTTGGGTTTGAGCAAGACCAAACAACATATTTAACTGCTAAGTACGAATCGAATGAACGTAGTGCTGGAAAAAATTTTGAACAAAAAGCCAAGACCATTATTCAAACTAGAGATGGTCGAAAGACTACATTTTCGGTTTCAGCGACCATGATAACGAAAGATCTACTTTCCTAAAGATATCGCCTCTCACATAATTCTTTTATCTTTCATGATTTCCATAATCACGCATTCCATTTGAATTTTAAATATAAAATGATAAATAGCATATATACATATCTATCTGCTATCTGCCGAACAAAAATTTAGGGGCTCTCTCCAGTTCTGTCAGAAATCAGGCGTATTTAACAAGGTGGTGCCAATATCTTTTCAATATCTATCGCTTATCTTCTTCTTTCTGAAACTTAACTGTCAAACTACAAGCATTTTTTTGACTTCTTAGTTTTTTTGCAACAACAAAGCAATGTGTTTGTTTTAGATTTGTTCTTCTTGTTGTAGAACTGCTATCACCTTATTAAATACACATTGGTCAGAAATGAAACAGGAATGAACATGGTGTATATAAAAAGGTGTAGGCAATAGATATTCATGCTTGTTCGTATTATACCTTTTCCGAAGGAAAGGGTATATGAAGTTTGGCTCGGAGTATGTAACATACCAAAGGAGTCGCGATAGATATAGACATATATATATATTCTTGATCAGGGTGACCAGAGGAGTCGATCTAGCCATGTCTGTCTGTCTGTCTGTCTGTCTGTCTGTCTGTCTGTCTGTCTGTCTGTCTGTCTGTCTGTCTGTCTGTCTGTCTGTCTGTCTGTCTGTCTGTCGGTCACACTTTAGTTTTTCGTAATTAACTCCTAAGCCATGAAAGATATCATATTGAAATTCGGCATGGACATGAACCAGGTAAATGTCCGAAAAACTGCATAAAAATTGTTTTCGTAGTCCCTCTTTGGGTCGTGGGAAGTGGTTCAGAAGTTTCAAAAATCACGATTTTTAAGGTTTTTCCTGGATAACTTTTTTACTATACATCCCAGCTTATTGAAATTTGGTGTGTGTATAGCTACCATGTAGACTTAAGCTTTCGCTGAAAAAAAATTGCGACATCGCTATAACTATGGTCATCATCCTACATATAAGAAAAAAACACTTTTTCTCTTATTCTCATATCTGTATACAAAAATGATTTTTTTTTTGCTTCTTCCGATTATGTATTTTGCCGCCAAATAAAGTCGTCACTTATGGTTAAATTTTGACCATGACCACCATTCGCGAAATTCGCAAAAAATTGATTTTCACTATTTTGAATTTAGTATTTCGCAGCTAAACAAAATGTCCTCTAAGGGTTAAAAATTTATCAAGACCACCATTCGCGAAATTCGCAAAAATTTGATTTTCACTATTTTGAATTTAGTATTTCGCAGCTAAACAAAATGTCCTCTAAGGGTTAAAAATTTATCATGACCACCATTCGCGAAATTCGCAAAAATTTGATTTTCACTATTTTGAATTTAGTATTTCGCAGCTAAACAAAATGTCCTCTAAGGGTTAAAAATTTATCATGACCACCATCAGGCGCGCAGCCAGGATTTCAATTTGGGGGGGGTTCGCAGAAATTTTTTCTAAATATTTTTTGTTTTTATTTTCGTAAAAAGCTTATAAAATAGATAATTAAAATATATTTACATAAATATTTTACATTTTTATGTGTCGGAAATTGTAGGACGGCGGTGTAGAAATGTAAGCGGCTGTGAGGTGTATTTTTTCCTTAATTTGGGGGGGGGTTTGAACCCCCAAAACCCTCCCCTGGCTGCGCGCCTGACCACCATTCCCAAAATTCGCAAAAATTTGATTTTCACTATTTTAACCCTCTAGCATGTAAGACCGCCCTCAGGCGGGCATCAATAAAAGCTAAATGGCAGCAAATCCGTTGATTTATTTGTATGTCAATATGATTATTAGCATCTGGCAAGTCTCTGAGCACATTTTGAGCGATCACTGAAGTCTCTGTGACGTTTGGTTGAGTTTTTACAGTCATTTGAATGCGTTAACCAAGAAATTAGCACGTAAAAAACTTTTCGTACACTTGTTTTTTAAATTTTCAAACAACCAAAACTTTTGCTTTTGTTTGCCGAATCATGTGAAATAATATTTTTCTGAGTGATTTGAACCTTCTACTTTCGAATAATTTCTTATTTTATTATATTAAATATTTTTTTCGCAAGATTTTTAGAGGGGGCGGTTTTTCGATTTTTTCACCTGGCGGTCGACAGATAATTTTTTTTCGGATTTCAACATCAGATTCGGATTCCACGCACCCAAAACTATTTTAGAAAAAATTTTTCGTCAAAAAATTTCTAGCCGTTCAATTTTGCATGCTAGAGGGTTAAATTGAGTATTTCGCAGCTAAACAAAATGTCCTCTAAGGGTTAAATATTTATCAAGACCACCATTCGCGAAATTCGCAAAAATTTGATTTTCACTATTTTGAATTTAGTATTTCGCAGCTAAACAAAATGTCCTCTAAGGGTTAAAAATTTATCATGACCACCATTCGCGAAATTCGCAAAAATTTGATTTTCACTATTTTAAATTGAGTATTTCGCAGCTAAACAAAATGTCCTCTAAGGGTTAAAAATTTATCATGACCACCATTCGCGAAATTCGCAAAAATTTGATTTTCACTATTTTAAATTGAGTATTTCGCAGCTAAACAAAATGTCCTCTAAGGGTTAAAAATTTATCAAGACCACCATTCGCGAAATTCGCAAAAATTGATTTTCACTATTTTGAATTTAGTATTTCGCAGCTAAACAAAATGTCCTCTAAGGGTTAAAAATTTATCATGACCACCATTCGCGAAATTCGCAAAAATTTGATTTTCACTATTTTGAATTTAGTATTTCGCAGCTAAACAAAATGTCCTCTAAGGGTTAAAAATTTATCATGACCACCATTCCCAAAATTCGCAAAAATTTGATTTTCACTATTTTAACCCTCTAGCATGTAAGACCGCCCTCAGGCGGGCATCAATAAAAGCTAAATGGCAGCAAATCCGTTGATTTATTTGTATGTCAATATGATTATTAGCATCTGGCAAGTCTCTGAGCACATTTTGAGCGATCACTGAAGTCTCTGTGACGTTTGGTTGAGTTTTTACAGTCATTTGAATGCGTTAACCAAGAAATTAGCACGTAAAAACTTTTCGTACACTTGTTTTTTAAATTTTCAAACAACCAAAACTTTTGCTTTTGTTTGCCGAATCATGTGAAATAATATTTTCTGAGTGATTTGAACCTTCTACTTTCGATTAATTTCTTATTTTATTATATTAAATATTTTTTTCGCAAGATTTTTAGAGGGGGCGGTTTTTCGATTTTTTCACCTGGCGGTCGACAGATAATTTTTTTTCGGATTTCAACATCAGATTCGGATTCCACGCACCCAAACTATTTTAGAAAAAATTTTTCGTCAAAAAATTTCTAGCCGTTCAATTTTGCATGCTAGAGGGTTAAATTGAGTATTTCGCAGCTAAACAAAATGTCCTCTAAGGGTTAAAATATTTATCAAGACCACCATTCGCGAAATTCGCAAAAATTTGATTTTCACTATTTTGAATTTAGTATTTCGCAGCTAAACAAAATGTCCTCTAAGGGTTAAAAATTTATCATGACCACCATTCGCGAAATTCGCAAAAATTTGATTTTCACTATTTTAAATTGAGTATTTCGCAGCTAAACAAAATGTCCTCTAAGGGTTAAAAATTTATCATGACCACCATTCGCGAAATTCGCAAAAATTTGATTTTCACTATTTTAAATTGAGTATTTCGCAGCTAAACAAAATGTCCTCTAAGGGTTAAAAATTTATCAAGACCACCATTCGCGAAATTCGCAAAAATTGATTTTCACTATTTTGAATTTAGTATTTCGCAGCTAAACAAAATGTCCTCTAAGGGTTAAAAATTTATCATGACCACCATTCGGGGGGGGGGGGGGGGGGGGGAAAAAAAAAAAAAAAAAAAAAAAAAAAAAAAAAAAAAAAAAAAAAAAAAAAAAGCTAAATGGCAGCAAATCCGTTGATTTATTTGTATGTCAATATGATTATTAGCATCTGGCAAGTCTCTGAGCACATTTTGAGCGATCACTGAAGTCTCTGTGACGTTTGGTTGAGTTTTTACAGTCATTTGAATGCGTTAACCAAGAAATTAGCACGTAAAAACTTTTCGTACACTTGTTTTTTAAATTTTCAAACAACCAAAACTTTTGCTTTTGTTTGCCGAATCATGTGAAATAATATTTTCTGAGTGATTTGAACCTTCTACTTTCGATTAATTTCTTATTTTATTATATTAAATATTTTTTTTCGCAAGATTTTTAGAGGGGGCTGTTTTTCGATTTTTTCACCTGGCGGTCGACAGATAATTTTTTTTTCGGATTTCAACATCAGATTCGGATTCCACGCACCCAAACTATTTTAGAAAAAATTTTTCGTCAAAAAATTTCTAGCCGTTCAATTTTGCATGCTAGAGGGTTAAATTGAGTATTTCGCAGCTAAACAAAATGTCCTCTAAGGGTTAAAAATTTATCAAGACCACCATTCGCGAAATTCGCAAAAATTTGATTTTCACTATTTTGAATTTAGTATTTCGCAGCTAAACAAAATGTCCTCTAAGGGTTAAAAATTTATCATGACCACCATTCGCGAAATTCGCAAAAATTTGATTTTCACTATTTTAAATTGAGTATTTCGCAGCTAAACAAAATGTCCTCTAAGGGTTAAAAATTTATCAAGACCACCATTCGCGAAATTCGCAAAAATTTGATTTTCACTATTTTGAATTTAGTATTTCGCAGCTAAACAAAATGTCCTCTAAGGGTTAAAAATTTATCATGACCACCATTCGCGAAATTCGCAAAAATTTGATTTTCACTATTTTAAATTGAGTATTTCGCAGCTAAACAAAATGTCCTCTAAGGGTTAAAAATTTATCAAGACCACCATTCGCGAAATTCGCAAAAATTTGATTTTCACTATTTTGAATTTAGTATTTCGCAGCTAAACAAAATGTCCTCTAAGGGTTAAAAATTTATCATGACCACCATTCGCGAAATTCGCAAAAATTTGATTTTCACTATTTTAAATTGAGTATTTCGCAGCTAAACAAAATGTCCTCTAAGGGTTAAAAATTTATCAAGACCACCATTCGCGAAATTCGCAAAAATTTGATTTTCACTATTTTGAATTTAGTATTTCGCAGCTAAACAAAATGTCCTCTAAGGGTTAAAAATTTATCATGACCACCATTCGCGAAATTCGCAAAAATTTGATTTTCACTATTTTAAATTGAGTATTTCGCAGCTAAACAAAATGTCCTCTAAGGGTTAAAAATTTATCAAGACCACCATTCGCGAAATTTGCAAAAATTTGATTTTCACTATTTTCAATTTAGTATTTCGCAGCTAAACAAAATGTCCTCTAAGGGTTAAAAATTTATCATGACCACCATTCGCGAAATTCGCAAAAATTTGATTTTCACTATTTTCAATTTAGTATTTCGCAGCTAAACAAAATGTCCTCTAAGGGTTAAAATTTGACCATGACCACCATTCGCGATTTTTTTTTTGCTTAATAATAATCTCGAGTTTTAGAAGCTAAATCGAAGTACAGATAAGGTATAAATAGATATCCAAGCTAGAACAACGAAAACGGCAGGAATTTTCGTTAAGGTAATGTTTTAACATATTTTAGGCTGAGGAAAAGGTATGTGTGCAATCGGCTTTGCCGATGTAAACTTCTTTACTTGTTCATTTTTTTATTTTTGGTTATCAGGAACATAAAGCGCGTTTACTGTATCAATGTCTGATGCGCTCGAGTATTGCAATGTGTCCATTTTTATACCCAGCGTAAGCGGGGTATATTAGTTTTGTGCAAATCTTGTAACAGGGAGAATTAAGCTCCGGAGATATAGAAAAATATATATAGAAATGATCAGGATCGAAAACTGAATCGATTTAGACATGTCCGTCTGTCCGTCTGACCGTCTGTCCGTCTGTCCGTCTGTCCGTCTGTCCGTCCGTCCGTGGTCGGATCTCCTCCGAAACGGCTGAACCAATGAAGTCGAAATTTGGCACACATGTATATCGGGGTCCGAGAATGATCCTAAGTAAAAATGGGAGACATCCGCCCACTGCCACGCCCACAAATGAATTTATTGTGTTTTCAATAAAATGCTTGTAACTTGCGAACCACTCAACACATTCCATTGATATTTGGTGTGCTGGTAAACTACGAAAAATGACATATCCTGGCAAAAAATAGACGCCGCCCTCCTCGAGCCACGCCCACAAATAAGCTCAAAAATAAAGGCTTATCGTAACTTGTGAAGTAAAAGGCGTAGAAGCTTCAAATTCGCAGCATAGGTTGACCAAGACAAATGAAAGGTGTAGGAATAAAAATTTGTATAGCCCGCCCACTGTCACGCCCACAAATAGAGAATTTTCATAACTTCCGAAGTAAACGGCGTAGAAGCTTCAAATTCGCAACATAGGTTCACCAAGGCGAATGAAAGATGTACGGAAATAATATATGTTGCCCTCCCACTGCCACGCCCACAAATAGAGAAGCAAAACATAGTGCGCTCATAATGTCGGGACGCTGGGTATTTCAAAGTCGGGCTTGACCGACTTTAGCTTTCTTACTTGTTTTTTTTACATTTTTGACCATTCTTACACGCTTCATCCCCATTAAAATGGAAAACTTTACATAGACTTATTTTTGTTTAAGAACGTAAACTTGACAATCCAATAAGTTTCCATGACGCTTTACTAACTGCAAATTTAGCATCTCGGGGTCCCCTACTAAAGTAATTTGTAAGGAGGAATTAACACATTTGACGATATTAGGGGTCTTCCCTTAAACGTGTATTTGCCTCAAAAACCTCACAACCTCAAAAATCTACGAGCCTCGAAAATGACCTGCCAAATTTTGTATGAAAAGTTTTTCACGCCAGCTCCGAAAATTTTCAAGTCAAAGGGTAAAGAACTATTACCATAGTGATTCGGCTCTCGAAGCCTATTTCGACAAAAGTTGTTTCATAACATTATCTCGAAATTCTCCGATTTTTTTTTAGCTTTTGCGATTTTTGTGACAGGCTCTAGTACAGACAGACAGACAGACGGACATGGATAAATCGAATCTCCTGGGGTCGCTGATCATTTCTATATACTTATATTTTGATTGGTCTATCTCGACTGGTTGTAGGTTTTATACGCAACCCCACAAACGTAATATATCCTTGAAATAGAGTGTGTCGGGTATAATGAGTGGTTTTTTTTCAAAACATTCAAGAATTGTTACAAAAACTGGAATACACTGAAAGAACTGGTTAAATTTTTTTTATTTGAAAATTGTTCTGAGTGTAAAATCAAAAACATTTTTTTTATTCCCTTCTATATTATCATCAGCCAACGTTTGTTTCATCATTACTATAACCAAAAAAATATCTTTCAAGGATATCTCAAGGACACTCCGTAACAGGAACCTTAAAAATGCTTTCTACAGTGATATAACTATCGAAAAGTAAACAAAGTTTCTGGGGCCGCAGTCGAAAATACGCCTTTTATTTGGAATACATTTTTCAGTGGAATTAGGGATAATTTGGACTGTGGTTAGACTTTTCTGCAGGATTAAACAATTTTTTATTCTTGTTTGTTCTTTGTTACACGAATGCACATGATATGACTATGCGGAAAAATCATATTGATGCATATCAATCAAAGGTATACCCGAGAAGTATGCAACGTTTTTTAAATTTGCTATTTTTAAGGATGTTGCAGGCGGTTTTGCGTATTGAAACTTAACATACTTAATTTTAGCATAAAACTCTATTTTCGTGTATTTTGCGTAAACTGTACTACTTCTGGAATAAGAAAAAAATGATCATGAAAACATATCTTCCATGGGAGCATGTATTGGTTTTAGCAAAATTTCTTGTAAAATATTTTTGTAATATTTTCTGAACGATATTCTCTATACAGGGTGTCCCGTCAGGTAGTACATTCCTTTACAGGGGTATTAGGGGAGTCCAAGATGAACAAAAAATCGTATGTGAGGTGGGGGTCCCAAATGCACCCCTGAGGAGTTATAGGACCTTAAAGTTTTCTGGCACTAAGTCCAGAAAAACAATTCTCCCACGCTAGTGGCTTACTGTAGAAAAAAAATTGTAATGCGGTTTGAAAGCCAATTGTACAGGCTTTTGGGCAAAATTGAATTGATGGTCAAAACTGCAGTTATTGTGTGAAAAATAAACGCTCAAAGTCAAAAATTCTGAAAAAATTTTCAATTATTTTACTTTGGGAGCCGTTTTGGTATGGAAAAGGTCCAATTAAGACATGCTTTTTTAATTTTTTTTTAAATCTTCGATCAATTTACTTCAAATCTGTGGTACATTTGTTATACCTTATTAGCGATTTAACCTCAGGAAAAATAGGATTTAAAAACGAACTTGAACTTTTTTTAAAATCAATTTAAATAATCTCAGCAAAAAATTACCAATTTTTCCAATAAAAGTACGTATAATTTTAAACCAAAATTTGTCTTAAATAAGAAATTTCTGGCTGGCCATTGTAAGCCATAGATTGCTATTTTAAGAATTTCATCACCAGAGTGAGTAAAAAAAGCCCGAAAAACCCCTAAAATAAGCCCCATAAAAAGCTCGAAAAAACAAGGAAAATAGTCCAAAAAATATGCAGTTAAAATTTATTTCTTATTCAATGGAATTATTAAAATATCGTCGGCTTAAAGTGTAAACCTGCTAACTAACAATTTCAAAGCTTTACAGGGTAAACAAAAAACATTTTTTTTTCAAGACTTCAAAGTAGGGAAGGAGACCCAAAATATGGATGGTTTATTTTGTTCCTATATGAAGTCTCTTCTAAATTCGATTCTGTGCACCATAGAAAGCATAGATTATTTTAAGAAAAATTAAGAGCGGACCTTTTTTAATATAGGTTTTAATGCATTTTTTTTTTCATAAATTTTGTACATACTTAAACGGTATTTTATTTTAATAAAAATAAGGAACATAAATGTGTCGTTGACTAAAAAGAAAAAGAAACATAAACAAAACATTATGTTTTAAAAAGTGTTATTACTTAGAACTAATGTACATCAACAGCAAATGTCTCGATCGCTAATATGTGTACATTTTGCAGTCTTTTCGTTTCATAACTTGAATCAGGGATGCCGTAAGAAAGAGAGAAAGAATTTTTGTCATATTTCCGACGAGTTTTCATTACGAAATTATATTTTAAGAGCGTCCAATTCTGTGATTTAGAGTGGCCAATTTTACATTAAGAGTGGCTTGAGCGGCCAGAGCGGCCGCCTTAAAATAATCCATGATACAAAGTCTACTTGGAGTCACTTGTTGGTGTTAGTTGTGAACTTTGACCACAGTTGGACTTAGCAGTTTTACTCATCACCAATTTCTCCGTATTTAGAATTTGAAATTAAAAAAGATTTTTTTTGCCGGACGATGCAGTGTGCTTTTTTCTTTCGAATGACATCGAAAAGTCAGAATCGGTTAAAAGTGGACTTAGCAGGTTTACACTTTAAGCCGACGATATATGACTTTTACATTTTCAAACAAAAAATTTTGGCGCTTCTCGCTTAAAAGGTTTTTATACAATGAAAAAGATCGTTCAACGTCTGAAGAGGTAAGGGGGCAAAATTTTAAAACACACTCAAACGTAAATACGCGATCGAACGTATAACATACGCCAGCATTGGACACAGCCCTTAAAAGAGTCATTGACAAAGGAAAGCAATAAAGCGGAAATAAAATCAGCTGAAAAAACGCAACATTGTTGATTTTTTCGGAAATTAGGTAGAAAAAGGCATTTAATAGTACAATTAACCAAAAATATGGGAAATATGCACAAAAAATAGTTTTTGGCAAGAAAATAGCTCGCACTGCTAAAATATGCAAAAATAGTAAAAAGTAGCTCGCACTACTAAAATATGCAAAAATAGTATGACGTATGCAAAAACAAGCATTTATTCACTCTGTTCATCACATAAAAAAAAAGTTGAAGTTCGTTTTTAAATCCCATTTTTTCGATGGTTAAACCGCAAATAAGGTATAACAAATGTACCACAGATTTGAAGTAAATTGATCGAAGATTTAAAAAAAAATTAAAAAAGCATGTCTTAATTGGACCTTTTCCATACCAAAATGGCTCCCAAAGTAAAATAATTGAAAATTTTTTCAGAATTTTTGACTTTGAGCGTTTATTTTTCACACAATAACTGCAGTTTTGACCATCAATTCAATTTTGCCCAAAAGCCTGTACAATTGGCTTTCAAACCGCATTACAATGTTTTTTCTACAGTAAGCCACTAGCGTGGGAGAATTGTTTTTCGGGACTTAGTGCCAGAAAACTATAAGGCCCTATAACTCCTCAGGGGTGCATTTGGGACCCCCACCTCACATACGATTTTTTGTTCATCTTGGACTCCCCTACCACCCCTGTAAAGGAATGTACTACCTGACGGGACACTCTGTATAATGGATTTTGAATGAACATTCATTCTATTTTTAAAATTGTTTTAGATATGGTTTTTTTGAAATTGCTGAAAAACAAAAATATTTTTCAAGGATATTCAAGGACCGTAAGAGATAGAGAGTCAAAATTCGGCGCAAAATAAATGTTTTGCATTGAACTAAACAGTAAAACAACTTTCGTCGCAATAGGCTTCGGGGGCCGAATCACTATGCTAATACATAGTGCTACACCCTTGGCCGTGTATTCGACTCGTATATCGAATCGTCAGTTTCAGTCCCAGCGGAGCCGGCCGTATGGCCTGTTGAAGTCATACCCAAAATAAGGCCACACATCTTATGAATTAATCCTGCATGAATTTCGGGTGGAATAAAGAAATGAAGTTGTATATGAGATAAGAACGACAAAAATTTCCCAAATTTTTTGTATCCAAAAGCATTGAGCTCAGGCATGACTTTGGGCTTCACCGGAGAAGCGAAGTTGTCATGCCTATTGAAGTTTTCAACTGCTTTCAGCGTTGAGGATTGAAAACCGAAAACATAAAATATTAGGTGTAGTAAAAAGAAATCCATTATTTTTGCATTAAATTGAGCGCTTTATTTAAGATAGTTAGAATGACCCGATTTAGGTCAAATATGCGCCGTTTTGTTCGATAACTTGTTGCCATTTTAAAGGTAATTTCATTATGCCTCTCTCATAGAAGCCCTCGTTCCTATTAGCAAAAAATTGAGACAGTCGAATTTCAGAAGCCTCTCTTGAAGCGAATGTTTCACCAGCAAAATTGTTCGCCATGGACAAGAACAGATGGTAATCACTTGGTGCCAGGTCCGGACTATAAGGTGGATGCAGAAGAACCTCCCAACCAAACTCCCGGAGCTTCTGGCGAGTCACTATCGATGTGTGAGGCCTGGCGTTGTCCTGATGGAACACAATTCCTCTCCTATTGGCCAAAGCTGGCCGCTTATGGGCGATTGCTTCCTTCAGACGGTCCAATTGTTGACAGTAGAGTTCCGAGTTAAGAGTTTTGCCGTATGGGAGCAGCTCATAGTAGATAATTCCCTGCCAATCCCACCAAACACACAGCAAAACCTTCCTGGCCGTCAATCCTGGCTTGGCCACCGTTTCCGCCGGTTCACCGTGTTTCGACCACGACCGTTTTCGCTTGACGTTGTCGTAAGTGACCCACTTTTCATCACCAGTCACCAACCGCTTCAGAAATGGGTCGATTTTGTTGCGGTTCAGCAGCGATTCGCAGATGGAAATTCGGTCTATGAGGTTTTTTTGCGTTAACTCGTGTGGCCATACATCGAGCTTCTTTGTGTATCCAGCCTTATTCAAATGGTTCCAAACGGTTTTTTGTGCAATCTTTAGCTCTTTTGCAATCGAAACAGTGCTAACATGACGGTCGGACTCGATAATTTCCATGATTTTATCGACATTTTCGACAATTGGCCTTCCAGTGCGTGGTGCATCCTTGACATCGAAGTTACCGGAACGGAATCGACGAAACCAGAATTGCGCATGATTGGCTGTTACAGTATCAGGTCCATAAACGCTATTCACATTTTCAGCCGCCTGGCTTGCGTTTTCTCCCTTATCGAAGAAAAACTGTAAAATGTAGCGAATTTTTTCTTTGCTGATGTCCATCTTTGACAAGCTCTCAAACAAAACTGAATCAATCAATCAAAAAAGTGTCAAAAAAGCTTTTTTAGTAGGAACTGTCATCTTTCTAATGCCCCCTAGCGGAACACGATCGGACTTATACAACGCGAGATGCAGATAAATAACGCCATCTATTGGAAAAATAATGGATTTCTTTTTACTACACCTAATATTTTCGTTGTTGCGTTCGTTTCAATTCGTGAATATGATGCGACGCGTGCCAAAATTACAAGAGAGTTGTCTCAGTTCTTCAAGAATCGTCAAGGAGGACGGACAAAAAAAAGAATAGACAGCGTAAAGAAAACACGAACGCCGGCTTACCTCAAAGCTTAGAAGATAAAGAACATGTATTTATTTAAATATTTATATTCTCCCTAAACAATTTACCTACCATAATAAAAAGCATTATCTACCAAGGCTTATAAATAAAATTTAATATACTTATAATAATAAGATTTGAGACAGGAATTCTTACCCTAAGGCAGGCCTTAGTACTCACCTATGAAGTATGGTATGAATATCCCGGGATATTCATACCATACTTCATGCGCGAGTTCTCAGGCCTGCCTCAGGGCTGATATATAAGGCCTGATTTCCCTCTGACATCAGTTAATAAAAGGAAATCAGGGGGTATTGCTGGATATCATGCATTAGCATTACCATTTAGGCCAGAAATATAGTAATACCTCAGGGCTGAACGCACCACTGGGTGCGACATAAAAAAAGAAATCATGCAATAAGAAAACAATTTTGCTGTTTTTTTATATATAAGTATAAATGTTACACAAGTAATCCAAAAAGGGATTTTTGTTGGTAATATTATTATATGCTCCTATAGATTCTGAAAGCTGATCGAAAACCTTCACAATATACCCAAAATATATTTAAAAACGTGCGATATTTTCACACATACTTTAATTGTACATACATTAAAATGTTTGAACCTCTCCCCCTCTTTATGCTAACGTAATTAATGGACGGCCCCTTATGAAAACATTAAACCTAAGCCTTTTGAATTTGGATATATAGCAAGCCACTATTATTATTAGGAGAGGGACAATTGTGCACTGCGACCAGAGATGATCTATTGTGCTATCCCGTGTCTTGTTAACACCAGCTCAATCTAAGGCTTTTGATAAGCGCTACGATTGATCTGGGATTAAATGTTTTTATCTCATCAGGCTGTGGAAACGCCTTGTTGAGGTATTTCAATCGCTTGGTGGCGAGTGCCGGGCAAGAACAGAGCAGGTGAGTGGTGGTCTCGCACTGCTCTATGCAGTATCGGCATATGTCCGTGTCTGAGAGTTTTATTCTCTTCAGATGGTACCCAACTGGTCCATGACCAGTCATGAATCCGGTTAGTAGGCTGATTTCAAGCCTACTGAGGCTTAGGATTTCCTTGGCTTTAAAACAGCCTGGTCTTTTGAGATTTTTTGCCTGCCGTAGGCCGTCGAGCATGGCCCAGTGCCTGCTAATCTTCCTGTGTTTCCATGCCTCCAGGATTTTGTCAAGATAGCTCGCCTGTACAGTACAGAAGGGTTCTGGACCTATGAAGTCTGTATCAGCTCCCTTCTTTGCTAGCTGGTCTGCTATTTCGTTGCCTTCAAATCCTTCGTGTCCAGGAATCCATATAAGCGTTACATGATTGCACTTAGATAGTTCCTGAAGAAGTTTTAGGCAGAGCAGCACAAGTTTTGAGCTCACAACGTTGGATTGCAAGGCTTTGAGCGCTGCTTGGCTGTCCGAGTGAATGGCTATGAGCGCTCCAGAAAGGCGTCTTCTCAGACATTCTCTGGCGCATAGTTCAATGGCATAAATTTCTGCCTGAAAGACTGATGGAAATTTTCCCATCGGGACGGATAGTTTGAGATTGGGGCCATAGACTCCGGCCCCACTGTTCTCGTTTTCAAGTTTTGACCCATCCGTGTACCATGCAAGTGTTTCCGCTGGTAGGCATACCTTTCTATCCGCCCAGTCTTGTCGGGGGTGTATCAAAACCTCGAACTTCCTGTTGAATATGTATGTTTTCTCGCAACCATCTGGCATCCTGAATGAAGGTTCATAGAAAGCCATTTCCAGGATGCTAAGGTGGCCCGTGAGATCCCCTGCTTTCAAGGAGAGAACGTTAGGTAATCGAAGTGCGCTTCTTGCAGCCTCCATTTGTATTTCTATGTGAAGAGGTGTTAAATTCAATAGGGCGCACATTGCCGCTGTGGGGCATGATTTAGTCGCTCCTGTCACGCCTAAGCAGATCAGGCGTTGGAGTTTGCTAAGGGCAGCCTGGGTTTTCCTCTGACTTGCCTTCTGCCACCATGCTAGCGCCGCGTACGTAATTGCGGGCTTTATCACGGTTTGGTAGGACCAGAAGATAAGTTTAGGCTTAAGGCCCCAGGTTTTCCCATAGAGCCGTTGGCACATCATCACCAATCTAGTGGCTCTGCTGATGAGCCTCTCTGTGTGCTCATTCCAGTTAAGCTTTTTATCGAATGTGACACCTAGGTACTTAGCGGTGTCCGACGTTGTGATTGGAACATCGCTTAAGTGGATCGTACCAAGATGGAGTTTCCTGCGAGCTGTAAACGGCACTAGTACCGTTTTTGAAGGGTTTACTGTCAGCCCTTTGTCGCAGCACCATCTATGGACGATGTTAAGTCCTTTTTTGCATTCGTTCAGTTATCGTGGTTTCAAATTTTCCTTGAACCACAATTACTACGTCGTCTGCATATCCTTGAACTGTGTAGGCGTTGTTTGTCAGCACTGTCAACAGTTCATCTATTACTATATTCCATAGTAGAGGTGATAGGACCCCTCCTTGTGGGCATCCTCTAGTGGCTATAATGGTCTTGGAGACGCTGCCGAGTTGGGCCGTGATTCGTCTGCTTTCTAGCATTGATATGGTCCATTTCACTATGACGGATTCTATGTTTTTCCGATTCATGGCTGCTCTGATTGCATCAAAGGCGGTGTTATCAAAAGCACCTTGGATGTCCAGAAAAGCCCCTAGGGCAACTTCTTTTGCCGCCAACGCCTTCTCGATGGTCGTCGTCAGGCTATGTATGGCTGTTTCAGTTGATTTCCCTGCTTGATAAGCAAACTGGTTTTCGCTCAGTGGGAAGACACTAAGTGACGTTTCCCTGATATATCTATCCAGCATTTTCTCCATTGTTTTTAGGAGAAATGAGCTGAGGCTGATAGGGCGAAAGGCCTTAGGCGTTTGTTCCGACCTTTTGCCCGCCTTTGGGATAAAGACCACCCTGATCTTCCTCCACCCCGCCGGTATATAGTTGAGATAAAGACTGGATCTAAATATCCTTATCAGGCAGCTTTTTAGCATATCCAGTCCTTCCTGTAGCATACATGGGTATATTCCATCTAAGCCAGGAGATTTAAAAGGGCTAAAGCTCTTTACTGCCCATTTTAAACGATTGATTGTGAAGATTCTACCCGTTAGGCTCATTTCTCTCCTATTTCCCATAACATTCGGTGTATGGGTGGAGAGATTTTCGTCTGCTAGGGTACATTCTGGAAAGTGCGTTTCCAATAGCAGCTGGCATGTTTCATCCGGCGTGCTCGTGTATTTCCCAGAGGGAGTCTTTAGCGAGCAGATACCCGGATTGTGTTCCTTTGCGAGCACTTTTTGGAGTCTAACAGCCTCCGGCAGGCTTTCAATACTCTCAGTGTAGCTTCGCCAGGCTATTCGCTTTGACTTTCGTAATTTCTTGTTGTATTCCGTTAGGGCAAGGCGATAGCTATTCCACTCGCCGTTTGATTTTGCCCTGTTGAAAAGCCTGCGCGCCGTTCGCCTGCATTCATCTAGCTCCCTGTTCCACCAGGTGACATTCCTGCGGGTTTTGCGGGTCTTCAATGGGCAGCTGCGTTCCCAGGCGTGCGTTATGGCTTCCTGGAGTTTGTTTGTCTCCAGCTCAAGCTCCTCATGTGTTCGAATCAGAGCCGGTGAGTAGTTAATTTCCGCTTCCAAATGAGCGCGGAAGAGTTCCCAGTTAGTTTTCCTGGGATTTCTATAAACTGTTTCAAAGATGATCTCGGCCTGGATGTCAAATCTAATGTGTCTATGATCTGACATCGAGGCTTCATTTGAGACATGCCAGTTGGAGATAGAATTGGATATGAAAGGGGTAGCAAGGGTGATATCTAGTACCTCCCCTCGAATACTATTCATAAAAGTGGGTTCATCTCCTGTATTTACCACTACCAGGTTATTACTACTAATATAATCTAGTAGGTACTCACCCCTGTTGTTAATGTCTGTGCTACCCCATGCTGAGTGGTGGGCGTTAGCATCGCAACCCACGATCAGTTGGTATTTCTCCGCCCGACAGTACCTTACCAGTTGTTCCAGCTCCGGCGTAGGGATCTGTGCGTCGTCTCCTGGAAGGTAAGCAGAGGCCAGAACTATTTTTATAGCTCCCTCACTCCTAGGCACGTCCACAATGGCTGCCACTAGGTCCCGGCTGTTTAGTTCTGTGATTGGGAAGATATTTATATTATTGCTGATAAGAAGTGCAGCCCGAGGGCGTTCGTGTGAGATATGATACATTACCTTACACATACTTTTGGACAAACCAAGGATGTCACGGGGGGTTGCCCAGGGCTCTTGTAACATAGCCACACCTATTCCTTCCCCGTGAAACCTCCTCTCGAGCACGTGCATGGCTGCTTTTGCTCGATGGAGGTTAATTTGAAGGCATTTTAGCTGCCTTCCTTTTGTGGTACTAGCGTCTGGCATTCTTCTTCCTGCCCCTGGAAGTTGACGCGAGTACCCGCTCCTCCGCGCTTTGACCTTCCCCCTTTTTCCGTCTTCCCGATTGTTGGCGGGGCTTGCCAACCGTGAGGGGTGGTCTTAGGGCTATGGCTTGCAGGATGGCCGTTTGTCCTCCTGTTGCTAACGCAGCCCGTGCCGAGGCGCTGGTGCTGGGCTCCAAGTTCAGAGCCTCCGAGCTTGGTTTAGAAGGCACCGCCGCTACCGTGGGCTTTTTGCTTGCCTTCTTTGACTTCAAGCCCTTCTCCCCGTCCTCGATCGCTGATCTGGAGCTAGGGCGCTTTCCGGGCTTTCCATCTCTTGGCTTCGAGCTTGGTCTTAAGTGGACCGTCCCAAACTCAAAGCTCAGCGTCCCATTGTTGGCCTTGAGTGCATCGGCGGATTTGCCATCGAGAGCTATGGTTAGCTCTACTACCGCTGCTCTCTGGACGCGGTTGAGGACACGCCAATTGTCCACATTATAGCCGCTGTTTTGGGCTTTAATGAAGCCCAGAATGCGGTGGTTCGGTTCTTCGCCAGGGAAGTAGCCGATGAAAATTTGTGGGCGGGGAATTTCTGCCTCGCTCGCAATTCTCAGTTGCACACCTTCCCAGGGCCGGATCTCGGGAACTACTCCCCTGAGCCATTCCACTGTGGCTCTGTCCCGACATTGAAGGGACAGCCACCCAGGTTTGAAACTGCATCCAAGGAACTGGGGCTTTGTGGCTTCCCCTTCCCTTGGCTGCAGTATTCTTTCCAGTAGATCCTTCTGGATCTTTTTAAGCTCCTCCGTGGAACAGACAGCGTCCGGGAACGACGCGGGTACAATGTTTACCCGAAGATCTCTCCCAGAGGCCACCTGGGTTGGCTGAGACACCACGGGTGTATTTCGCCCGTCTATCTCAGTCATCCGTTTCGGCGGATTAACCTCTGGGGTAGACTCGCTTCCGCGCGGTCGTTTTCCCCGTTCGCTGTCCGCTACACGAGGAAGCTTAGCCAGTTTCCTGGCTTCATCAGGCTGATGTCCTGCGTCTATAAGTCGCTTGAATCGTTTTCGAGCGGCTCCGGAGAGCCTCTCTTTCGTCTTCTTGGACATCGCTGTTGCCTCCGGTTGGACAGACTGAGGCTCTTTAAAATCCAATAGTCTGTCTTCTTCTTCGGCAGTAATGGTTACCATGGAATCGTCGGTCAATTCAGAACCGGTGATTGACATGGCATCAGTTTCAATCACTGGAGCGGGGCTTTGGGTAGCCACCACTTCAGGTGTCGAAGGGCCGAGGGCCCTGCTCTGCACAGAGAGAGCTGTGCAGTCCTCTTTTAAATTGCTTGTTGTTTCCATGCAAGTTTTATTGTTAGGGGAAATAAACGGTCACCCGAGGCAGAGCCCCATACCTCGGGAAGGCTGATTTAAACCGGAGGTCGCCTAGGTATCCGGAGTTCGCGTACTTGGCCAGCTACCCTCTGGCCATGCGTTCCTTGGTGCACGCTGTTTCACCAGGAATTAGGGGGTGACAAAAAATAAGGGTCCAAACTACAGGCCCAGACCTGTGTGTTAGAGAAGGGTATAGACAGCACAACATAGGTATAGAGGTGGACATAGGAGGACGACACAACGCACTTGCGGCTGCCTGTCATAGTACCCCAAACATAGGCGTGTCCGAGCTGGCACGCGGGCCTAGACTGGCATAGGCTTCGCATAGTGCAACATATATTGGAGAGGAGAGGGCAGGACGTCACACAGTCCTGGGCCTACACCTTGCCCCTATGAGGGAGTGTCACCTCTCCCCGCCCAACTATAATTCGCCAGTTCCCCAACAGAGACATGACCTTGAAGAGGAACTGCCCAGGGCCACCACGTGGAGGTTATAGTTGCACTACCTGCTGTCCGGACCCGAAGGGATATCCACGTGCATCCCCAGGGATGCAAGCCACTAATGCACTTATGAATAACACAAACCATCAGTTGATACTTTCAGCATTATTTTATCTTTAATTGCTTGCTGTTCCATAAATTCTTTAACTTGCTCCTTTTCACTATTTCGCGGCATTTTTAACAAGTCCATTATTTTAATACGCTTCAGCTTATACTATTGCTATTTAATACAATAAAACCCTGCCTGAACTGTTAAAATTCTATATTTCAAGAAATACGCAAGACTGCCCAAAAAGTTTGTTCCCGAAAATTGCCTCGTAGATTTTCAAGGTTGTACCTTTCACGCTATTTGAACCAAGGTAATAGGTATATTCCCGTACTATAGTTCATATATTACAGTTTTCAAAATGATTATGAAAGTGGTATAAGTCAAAAATTTTAAAAATCTAGTTTTACTTCAGGTTATTTTTTTTAATAAGAATTTGATATGAAATAGCTTATAAACTAGATTTAAAAAATCTTTGACTCAAAATCAAAGGCTTAATGGAATCGAAAAACAAAACGATCTTTCTGACATTCTATTTTGAACACCGAGAATTAAGAATTTACCATCAAAAGTTCTGTCCAATAAACTGTCCTTGTAAACAAATCCTTTAATTGGAAAGTATTCCGTCTCGATGCCTCGATTCATTTCTGGAAAGTTTTTGTGATTATTAGAGATCGTTGCATTTGAGCACGATCGTGCCCTTTAATGTTTTGTTTTGTCAGTATAACAACACTGTGCTCGAATTGGGAACTTTTTTTTTCAACAACGGGTAGTCCTAGTGGGTAAACCTAATTCGGCTACGCTGATTCCAATGGGGCTAGTCATTTTCCAAAGTTATCGGCCATTTTCGAGATATCGGGTCCTGAAGTACGTACGTAAGATTTTTATTACTGTTTCTACGTTCGCGAGGAAAACCGATAACGAAAAGTTAAAACTAGGTTTATTTGTGCAAAAAAGCAAAGCATTTGGATATAAATTTATTCAAATTTCGAGCAATAGGAACATTCTATTATGAGCTGGACTTTACAAAATGCTGCACAATTTACAAAACATGTGTTATGTTAAGTTATGGTCTTTAAAAACAAAAGACCACTTTAACCAAGCCAATTTTCAATTGATAATTTATCCGGAAAAGGCTATTTATAAATTTTTTAAGCTTTCGTTGCTAAATTTCTGTTCGATAACGCATGAAATGGCTTTCCAGTGGTATAGCATCGGGCAAAACGGTCAGTGCTAAAGTTTCAGAATAAGTGCAATCAAAAAGTTTGGAACGTGCGTAACCCTTAAGCATCAAATTAAAAGTGAATCGTTTATTTTTCGTTCATGGGAAATCATAATCGATTTAACGGATCATTCGGTAGTTAAGTGCTGGAAACATTTTCACGAATTTCGCTGCAGTGGAAGGACGGCAATACTTAACATTAAAAAGCATTTAAGCCTATTCTCAGATATTATGTCTGAATAACCAGCTCTGCGATAAATGATATTGAAATCTTCTCCTTCTTACGTTTTAAAAGTCCGGTTCTATTCCGGCACCGCAAAACGCGCTAATTCCTCCATTTTGTCCAATCGGTTGCATCCTCCGCGGTAAGTCGTAAAGCCTCGATAATTAGAGTAACTTCATAACGCCCACGAATGTCCACGCTTGGAACATGGTCAAGACGAGTCAGTCTGGATATCCAGAGGAGAGTCTTTGTTTCCATAGCACTAAATTTTCTCTCTGCTACTTTCGTTAAGGGTAGCCACTCAGAATCATAAAGAGCGACATTGAGCATCAAAAGCTTTACTGTTTCCATTCAGCTAGGTACACACGGCGGAACATGTTCGCCGATTTTGTGCGGCTCTTTGAAATTTTTCACTTGAATTTCCCTCTTAATAGTTCTGAGTGTCTACGAACATCAAAACAAAACAAGTAAGAAAGCTAAAGTCGGTCAAGCCCGACTTTGAATACCCAGCGTCCCGACAATATTTGCGCACTATGGTTTGCTTCTCTATTTGTGGGCGTGGCAGTGGGCGGGCCACATAAATTTTTTCCTATACCTTTCATTAACCTTGGTTAACCTATGTTGCGGATTAGAAGCTTCTACGCCTTTTACTTCACAAGTTACGATAAACCCTTATTTGTGGGCGTGGATCGAGGAGGGCGGCGTCCATTTTTTTCCAGGATATGTCCTTTTTTGTAGTTTAACAGCACACCAAATATCAATGAAATGTGTTGAGTGGTTCGCAAGTTACAAGCATTTTACTGAAAACACATTATATGCATTTATGGGCGTGGCAGTGAGCGGATGTCTCCCATTTTTACTTAGGATCATACTCAGATCCCGATATACCTGTGTGCCAAATTTCGACTTGGTTGGTCCAGCCGTTTCGGAGGAGATCCGGACACAGACGGACAGACAGACAGACGGACGGACATGTCTAAATCGAATCTCCTGGTGACGCTGATCATTTCTATATATATTTTGTATGGTCTATCTCGACTGGTTCTGGGTGTTACACACAACCACACAAACGCAATATACCCTCGACACAGAGTGTGTCGGGTATAATGATCATCGTCACCAGAAGATTCGATTTAGACATGTCCGTCCGTCTGTCCGTCTGTTTGTATACAGTTTTCTTATCGAAGGAGTTGAGCTATCTCGAGGAAATTTGGTATGCGTTCTCGAGAATCGACCTAATCGGACCATTTTTAGGGGTACGCCCAGTACTAGTACCAGTACTTCTAAATATTTCAATGAAACTTAGGATTTGAGCATACATATTCTAAGTCTCCGATTAGAATTCCAAAAAATTGGAAAAGTGGGTGTGGCAATTGGGCAGTTTTCATAAAGAAATTTAACAAAAGTCGATATATGGGGCCCCTTATGGCCTTAAACACCTCCTGATATTAAAACTTATTTCAACATATGTGTCGGTGTCGGGTATTAACACCCTTACTTGTTTCTATATATATTTGTCTATATCTCCTGAGCTAAGTTCTCCCTGTTACAAGATTTGCACAAAACTAATATACCCCGCTTACGCTGGGTATAAAAACCATTTGTTTTTGGACGTTCAGACCCCGATTTAGGGGGTTGTAAGCCGCCAAGCCTAGAGACTCACTGTGAGGGGCTGATATTTCATATAGATATATGGAAATAAATAGTACCACATTAGTGCCATCATAGGTACCACATTAGTGCCATCATAGGGGCGGAAAATATTGTTTTTGCCCAGAGTAGGAAAAAAATTGTATCTGGCTCTGGGGACGTGAACGAAGAAAACTCTTCGAAAAATATTAATAAAATTTTATTCAAAGGGGTTTTAAAGCTGAGCTTGAACTTTGGCAGATAAAAATTGAAAAGAAGAGGGCTGTGAAATATGCGTTGTCCATGTTTTTCTTTTGCATCTTCACTCGGTGAAAGATATTTTTAAACGAGGCCGCTCGCCCTTTGTGGGCAACGATAAACGAGCATCCCAAATCTAGAGAACATGTTCGCCATATGTCTTTAGCTTTAAAGTTTTTCGTCACGATATCCCCTCGAAATGTCAGCTTTTCATACAAAGTTTTTTGTGCTTCAAATCGAAAAACTGAATCGGAATAACGGAACTTAATGAAGTTGACAAATACATGTTGCCGATCTAGAACAAACCGGTTTAATGGTCAGAAATTCTAATAAACGATTAAAATTTCATTAAGGCTCAGAGTCTTCAACCCAGCTTAAACTTTTTGAAGGTTTAAAGTTTAAGCTTTAAACTATCAAATAATAGTCTCCAGGAGGTTTTAAACCAGGTTTATAAGTGTTATATGAAAGTTTTTCAAAAATTTAAATATAGCAAAGGTATTTGATTGACTTCAACTCGTATGAAAACTAAAGAAATATATTCGATAATTAAAACTTTCGAAGTTCTTAAGCCGAGCTGAAGAGTTAAAGTTTATCGTTACGATATCCTCTCAAAATGTCAACATTTTCAAACAAAATTTTTTGTTTTTCGGAACGGAAACTTTAATCAGAACAGTATCAAACGGGCCTTAATATTAATATACATAGCAGGTTTATTACATTTTGAAGTAAGCTTTTGTGGTGCTTTTTGTTAAGAGCACCTGTTTTAGAAGATGATCAAGAGCTTTGAATTGAAGTTTGTAGGATTTTGCCCCGAGGCTGTTGAAACGAATAGAAAAACAAAGCATGTTAAAATTGCCAATTGGTATGTAAATATTTTTGCCAAAAAAAAAGTGTAAGTACATATGTAGTTTGATTAATTTTCTATACCTACACGCAGAGAAAAAATATCACATACCCAATTATATTTTGCAGGGATTACATATGTAATTGGGTATGATGCAATTATATTTTCATAATTGCATCCAATTATATTTTTCATTGCCTCCAATTATATATGTAATTGTATCAAATGATAAAAAAAATAATTTCGATTACATAAATAATTCCGTCCAATTAAATATATAATCGGCTGCAATGATTTATGTAATTGTATCGAATTATATACATAATTGAGTCTAATTAAATTTGTGATCCCCTGCAATTTAAAATACATTCTATATAGCAATATAAAAAGGGGCATTCTCCACGATTGGGCGGAATATATTTCACCACGTCATATTCGTGGTCCACCTGCCCCTTGGAGTGCCTAAGGATTTTGAAAATTCAAACACGTTATATACGATAGAAATTATAAACCATTTGAGAAATATAAGAACAAACTGTAAAATAAATACAATCATATATATAATTGCATCAATGCTTTAAATTGTAAAAGAAATCAGATGTAATTACATATGTATTCAGAACGCAATTACATATATGATAAATTTAAATGCAATTATATAAGTAATTGAGCACAATTAGTATTTTTAATTTTCTAATTATATTGTAATTGGCTCCAATTAATAATGCAATCGGGACAAGGCTCCAATCACATATGTAATTGGTTCCAATTATATTTCGGGCACTTATTTCTCTCCGTGTATGCGTTTTTATATGCGTGGAAGTAATTTTTGTGATGCGGAATAAATATTTGTAACATTGCGTTATAAGTTTCCCCTTTTTCTCAAAATATTTTCCCCGAATTAACAAAAAATAAAAAACCCCAGCATAAACGTTTTTCAATTTGTCCTTATTATTCAAAATGTGGCTCTGGGATAGCGTAGGGGATGCGTGCTATGCTCTTGATCCCAGGGTCCGAGGTTCGATTCCCGGCAAAGGCGAAACGGAGTGTAATGTTCCAAGCCTAGCACTGGTTTTTCAAAAATCGCATGTAGGGGCACACTACATAAAAAGACATACACTCACACAAACACAAAAAAACACCCCCGTGGTATCACAATGGGCCGATTAACGGCCTAAGTGGCAGCCACTTCAACCTACCTACCTATTATTCAAAATCAAAACTTTTTTTCACATTTTAATGATATTGCGTTATACTTAAAGGGTTAAAATATTTTTTGCAAAAAAAAAAAAAAACAAAAAAAAACAAAAAGGGTAAAACTATCTGACAGCGTGATCTACCATATAGTCAGCATAAGTAAGCTTATTTTTGGTTTGGAAGGACAACTAAGATTGGGCGGAGAGCCTAAAACGATCGTGAAAATGTTGGTCTACAAAGTTTTAGCAAATGATTAAGTAGACGAAATGAATGGAATACAGACGGCAACGTCTGTGCAACCAGATGCATTAAATATGAACTGCGTCCACGATTTTATTCCTGCAGCTCAATGTGGAAATGTGTGTGTATATTTGCACATTCATATGTATATGTGCAATTACTTGTCTGAATGAGTCGGTGAATGTATTTGCGAAAGTTCGTGCCTACAAAATTTGCCTTAATTAGAAGAAATAAAAAGTTAGAATACATTAGAAAAAAGGGGGTCGTAAAGTGGAGCCATCTATGCACGCCCATAGTTACGAAAATAACACACAAGCGCATATGCATACTGCAGAACGGATACGCATGAACGTATACGCATGTTTGGCATGTGGCCCATAAACATTCACGAAAAGGCACACACGCATCACCACATGTACATATGTATGTATGTAGTCCTCCGCTCAACTCACGAACTCGCAAAATGCGTAAACGAACGCAATGCTGAAGCCTAGCATTTGCTATAATTTCGATCCAAACTCCTCCTGTTCGTATTTTTGTGCTCGATGCGGCGGATACGATGGTCCAAGGAGGCCAACGGCCATAACAGCCGCCAAACCATGCGATTCCAGTGCTGCGCACTGCCTCTGCAACCAGGCCCGGACTGCACGCACGCACACAGATGTTACGCACTGCACAATGAGCCGTCCCAGTTAAGAATGCATGGCCACAGACACCGATACTGCTATCCGTGCGCGCAAAGATAGGGTTCGAGTTCGACAGGACCTGCGAATTGGCCAAGGGTAGGAGCTAGATCAATATCCTTTATATTCTAATACCGACGGCACGATATGTGGCAAAACGAGAAAGCTCTTTACTCTTCTTCCTCGCCACCCTGACTTGCTGTCTTTAGCTACCTTGGCTCCCTTTGCCACAACATGTTTCGCCTCTTTCGTGCGTTGCATTTTTGCCGCAGCAGTCTTGTTTAGGCAAAAACAAAAAAATCATAAAAAAAAACAACAAAAAAAAAAAGAAAAATGCTCAAAAGTGCGTAAGTGCGCTACTAATCATCGAATGAGTTCGTTTGCCGTTTGTTTGCCCCTGCACAGGATGTGTGCGTTTGTGTGTGTGTGTGTGTGTGTGTGTGTGTTCATTTGGTAGGTATAAGTGAGTGCACTGGTCAGTGGCTTATTTTGTAAAGTACGTCGAAAACGGGCACATAAAATATATGAACAAAGGATCAATAGGATAACATGGGCACCTTAAGAGTGTGAGTTTTTTCGATTGATTCGTATCTTCCCTCCCCCTTTTGATGGGCTGGGGTGCAACGGTACACTGAGTTCATTTGGTCTTAATGAGTATGCGTACGCTGGCAAATCACATACACCATTCTTCAAACGTGAACGCTCACCCCAATTGAACGTATAGGTTGAGGCATATGTGTACCCTTTGGACTTTCCCTGCTCCCCATTTCCGTTCTTAATATGTTGTCAGTCCGTCTTTAGGAAACAATTTTTCAAGTTGGGGTAAAATAAAAGTTTGCTCAATTGGAAGTTGAAGCTTACGTTGATATAAATAAATAAATACTAATTTATATATATAAGTGGGTTTAGAGTCCGGAGAGCTTTTTATTACGTTTCGCCCTGATAAAACTTTTAAAGTTGAATACGAATAGAAAATGGCGGAACCACTTCATCCAACGGCTATTTGCTATGGTATAATAGAGGCTACGTCCATAGATTATTGGTGTGGAAATAGTTTTTTAAATAGTACATACAATTGAGTATTGGCTTCAATTGATTTTAACCATAACCCTTCAGCTTTAGACAATTTTAATCTGAAATCAGCTCCGGTCTTTAGGAGCTTCTGATTTCTTTTTGATATGCACACTTTAAGCTAAAATATGTTTATCCTTTTATTCTCAATGCCAGTTTATCTCATTGAAATGCCTTTGCTATATTCGAATTTTTAAAAAAAATGTCATATCAAATTAATAAACCTGGCTTAAACTCTCCTAAAGACTATTATTTAAAAGTTTAAACCTTAAAAAAGTTTCACTAGGTTGAAAACTATAAGCTTAATAGTCAATATATTTTAGAAATGCTTTTCTTCTTTAAAATTTAACTGAGAAATGTTCGAAAATCTTTTTTTATACGGTCAGTACAATAAATAAAACACCCTAAAATAAAAATATGGGCAATTCCATTGCTACGGTCCTACCAATAATTTTCATTTGCATAGCAAACCAGGGGATTTGAAGAATCCCCAAAATTGAAAAACTTGAAATCAAAACAATCACATTCTTCCCTGTGCATCACCTTGAAAACCGTTTCCAACATGCACAATGTGAAGAGTGCTGAAAAAAATATCTCGAAGTGGTACAACTAAATGGATTGTATGGACTTTTATGTTGCTAGATGTTTAGGGAATACATATATTCAAATTCGGAAAATCCTGCATTTTCTAATCTGAAGCTTTAAACTTATAGCTCCAACACGCCCCCAAAGCTACCCTATGCTACCAACAGATTGAAGCTGTTTTAGATATATGAATTAATATAATTAAAATCTCTACTATTTATATTCAAAAATTGAAAAAAAAAATGAAGAAACTTGCAGAACTCATTGACTCATTTCGGACTCACAAATATGAGCCTCTTACTTTCTATATATTTAAGACTCATATCGGACACATATTTCTGAGCACTCCGAATATATTTGCTTGGATACGATTATAAACAGCACTCAAAAATTTTGAATCCTTTTAACCCTGCTGTGACCTTAAAAAGGCTACTCTAAATGCTTTAGGAGCTCTTTACTTGCATGCCTGAAATAATATTTATTTAACTAATCTCCAAATATTGGCCTCACAAATATTTCATTGAAAAGGTTTCTGTCTTATGACAACGAGCCAACATCTTAATATTTATGGAATTTCTTCCTCTTTTTACGGGTTATCTATTGAATTTTGAAAAAAAAACTCCCCTTATAATTTAGACCACTTATTCTATAAAACCTAAGGAGAAATCTTCTTACCTTTGCTCTGATTTATTGGTACAAATTAATAACAAATTAATCTTAACAAAAAATTTATTAATAACAAAGTAAAATACTCTAGGCGGATTGAAAAAAAAAATCAAATATTTCCAAAACTCCATTTTGTTTACTCGCAAAGTGCAGTAACTTGCCAAAGAACAGAGACACAAATTTAAACATTAAAAAGAATTCGATTTAGACATGTCCGTCCATCTGTCCGTCTGTCTGTATACATTTTTCTTATCGAAGGAGTTGAGCTATCTTGACAAAATTTGGTATGCGTGCTCACGGGGACATGAGTAAGAACAAGTTCGAGAATGGACCATTTTTAGGCGTACCTCCAGTACTAGGGTCTGTTATGAAAGTCACAAAAACTGCTCTAAAATCGGAGTTTTTCAAGATATTTTGATTAAATTTGATACTTGAACATATTTAAAGCCACGTTGTACAATTTGAAAAAATTTAAAAAGTGGGCGTGGCAGAGGGGCGTTTTTTGAAAATTGTCCCCTACACCCGAAATTTAAATGGGACTTGAACGAAAGTTGGCACTTAAGTCTCCTGTGTAGCCAAAAACATCTTCCCCAAATTTTTTTCGTTCCATTATTAAGGGTACCTCCAGTCCTAGGGTCTGTCACAAAAATCCCAAAGCTGGCTCAAAATCGAACTTTTTCCAAATATTTCCATGAAACATAGAATTTGAGCGTACATTTAAGCCTCTTCTTAGAATTCCAAAAAAGTGGGCGTGGCAAAGGGGCAGGTTTTCATAAAGAAATTTAACAAAAGTCGGTATATGGGGCCCCTTATGGCCTTAAACACCTCTTGATATTAAAAATTATTTGAACATATGTGTCTGTGTCGGGTATTCTATTGTCAGGCTCGCCTGACTATAACACCCTTACTTGTTATTAATAATTTTAGTAATTTTATTTAAAGTAAAAATTTGCTGCTAGTTTATCGCTGTATACAACTGAAAAATGTATGAAATTGTGAAAAACATTAATCAGAAGCAGTGGAAGAAAATCACATGAATTGGACTAAACTCTGAACATCCTCATGTAGGGATCAATTCATTAGAATTTGCAACTGCACATTGGAGAAATGCTCCATAAAAATTTGGAATTTGGCCTTTGCAAGATTTGCTGATTGAGTTAACTGGAAAGCGCTGAAATTTCATTTTATGTGTTCCTATAATTCGAATTTAAGGGAATCGGACTATTTTAAGCTGTGCATTAACCTTCAATCGCATATTCATGCATGCATTCGAACATGCAGCAAGGCTAGGTGTTTTCAATTTATTTTTGTTAACAGAACGCAGTTTGTGTTTAAGCGATGTCAAAGGAATTAACTCCCACTTCATCGGGTTTCAAAAATTGTACTGGCTTTGTAGGAAACGAAGAAGAGCCAAAAACAAAAGAGGAAAACGAAAGATATGGTTAAATACTCAGCTTTTTATATGCAAGACAGACGTGGCCCTTTTTCTATTCTGATGGGTTTTTCGTTTTTCGTTTTTTTGTTCTTCGTTTTTTTTTTTTTGTTTCCTTCACTGCCATCTGATTCACAAAACAGAGAAGAACGGAGCAGAGCTCAGCTAAACTGAAACGAACCAAGAACCTATCTTAATGAAGGAAGCCCTCAAAGTCGGCTCGACGGTTTGGGCTTTTGAGTTTTTTGATATTTTTGCAAGCAAGAAGAATGTTCTCAAATTACTTCAATGCATGCATGTCATTGTCATTGGAAGTTAAGACAGACATGGGCTTAAATAAATACATTCAAATGTAAGTGTACACATGCATACATATTTGTATCTGCATATATACTTGTGTGGGGATGAGAATTGCACATAAAACTGTGCATACATATTGGATTGTATACGAACTCTCCTTAAAAAAATGTTGGTGCGATGGCTACAGATGTTTGATGTGCCGATGTACGTATGTATGTATGCATGTATGTATGTGCAGAAGTAGATAAATATGCTGTATGCATTTGATTCATGCATATGAATTCGCTTTCGAGTTCGTCTTTCATTGGGATAGGTTTTATGCATGCACCCGAAAAATTTGTACTTCTATTAATAAGGGGTAAACGACGGAAGCGTCGAAGCATATTTGTTTTTGAAATCGTTTGGAAGAAGACTTTTTTTGTTTAAATCATTTTCTGTAATCAAGAAAATACTAAGTGCAAGGCTGATGGCCGTTCGAGGATTTTTTTTTTCAACTTTTCACAAAATGTACTTGTATTCTTACATATCACGTAGTATCTTTAACCCTTTCGGGACTACCGGAATCATACGTCCCACCAAATTTCAAACAGATGTAAGTATTTCTTTTTGTTTTGTGCGCAAGAGCAACGTAATTTGTCCCAAAAACTGATGCTACAATTTTCTTTCAGTAATTTCAGGATTTTCTAGTAAGCAGAACATATTTTTTTAGACCTACCTTGCAGAATATGCCAAAAATTTGTTCATAGCTATTCCGGAATTTAAAAAAAAACCCGTCCCGAAAGGGTTATGGCATATTGATAAAAAGGGAAATTTAAATTGATCGGAAGAGAAATCTGTTTGACCATTTCGTGCCCAGGTTTTGCCGTAGGCACATGTCTCTACAAAGAAGTAACGAGCTGGCTTTTGTCCCTTACAAAGTTTTCGATCTTAAAAAAATTTGGGAAGTTTTGTATAAAATTGATAAGATAAAGTGAGGGCGGTGGGTAACGGATTCCACTTTTTCCGAGCACTTTTATTACATTTTTTTGTGAAACCATCCTGGATGCAATTTTGTGTTAAGCTAAATTCATGGTTTAAAAAGATTTCATCTCAACTGAAAATAGCACCTGTAAATTTCAAATGGATCTTGATTGAAAGTTCAATTTTTTGTAGTAGATAGATAGGTACGTAGTAGGGTGGCCCTTATTTTTATATTTTGGTTTTTTGGTGTTCCGACAACGGATTCATGTTAGAATCCGTTGCCGGAGGCCCAAATATATTATTTTTAAAATCCCCCATACAACAAAGGGCCACCTAAATACTTAGGTACTTATGTATATTAAAATTTGAGCTTCGCCTAACGTTTACTGATTGCTCAACTGGAGCAGAAGGTGGCAAAAAAGTGCTAAATTTCAAAAACATTCGATTTAGTGGATATTTTTAATACAACTAGAAGAAGTGTTGCGGTCTAACAAACAAGTTCTCCATTCATCTTGCATGCTTGTTGAACTATGGTGTTCATATTTTAAAGTGTTTGCAGAGTGATCATATTTTGAAGTAGTCAGTGGCAGGCTTATAACTTTCATATTTTGGGGTGTTAACATTTTAGCGTATTCATATGAGGTGTCTGCTGAAGAGGAAACTTTTTGAGAAGCAGAAACCCCAGAGCACTCCCAAAAAATTTCCATTTGAGAGGGATGTCCGCTGAAAAGGACTGTCCGCATGGACTTGTTTACAATTTCTTTAAGTACATTTTAAGTTACTGAAATGCTTAGTGCACCCATAACTTAGTGCACTACCTCCAACTGCTGAGTGCACTACGCTCAGCTCTGCTAGTCAACAATGAATGAAAAATAAATTCAACAAAAACATTGAGTCATCAGTGAAGCCCGACTTTTGTATACCCAGTGTTTCGACAATATTGGCGCATTGTGTTTTGCCTTTTTGTACAGAATTTATATAAAATCAGTGTTTATGGGCGTGGCAGTCGGCGGACCACATTAAATTTTCCCCTAAACCTTTCATTCCTCTTGGGAGTTAAAAAAAATCCCCATTTGAGGGTGCATCAGAGCGCATTTTAAGCTCCTACGCCTTTCCATACGCAATTTACGACAAACCATTATTTGTGGGCACATTTCTGGGTGTGGCAGCAGGCGGCAGCAATCATAAGTCTGGAGTGGTTCGAGGGTCATAAGTGTTTTACTCAAAACACATTAAATTAATTTGATGGTGCGGCAGCGGGCGGATGTCTTCCATTATCAATTAAGATCATACTCGGAGCTCAATGTCCCTGTGTGCCGAGTTTTGGCGTGATTAGTCCAGCCGTTTGAAAAGAAATCCGACCACAGACGGCCGGACATACGGACGTGAAGACGGACGGACAGACCGACATGCCTAAACCGATTCAGTTTTCGATCCTGACCAAGAATATATAAGTATAAGTATTTGTCTATATCTGCTGGTACAAGATCTGCACCAAAATAAAAAGATTTCGAAAGGAACATTCTTAAGAGAAAATTATAATCGAATTAACCCTTTATCGGACATCAAAATGTCCATTGCTTACGTTTTTACACCTTAATGTGGAACAGTTTATTTCAAATATGTTACACTAGTCAACATATCAACACACATATAGATACATACATACATGTACGACATTGTCAGAAAAAGGGTTAACTTTGGTCCCGAAGTAACTCCGTTCATTTTTCAAAAGTAAAAGACTTTAGAGATTTTAGAGTTCATCAAAACTTCTCAGTTGATTTGGTTTGCTTGTTTGCGGTTGGGATATTGATTTCACAACCTAATGTATGTATATATGGAGATGAGGCGAATGTTGGTTACTTTTTCTTCTTCTTCTTCGTCATAAACTGGAACTGAACATCTAAATTCTGAAATTCGAAACGTTCTCTGCTCAAAAGTTGACAATCATTATTTGCAATTTGTGATTTTTCCATATTGAATTGATTTCAGTCTTCATTATTATTATTTGGTTTTTTTTTTTTTTTGTTTTTTATTGTGCGCATACTTCTTTTTTCTTATTCATAATCTTGACATATGCCTCTTCAATGCCAGTCCTCTGTGTGATTGTCGCAAGTGAGTGTGTGCGTGCGATTTAATTTTTGAGTGTGTATGGAACGTATCCACATTTGTACATATGTATGTATGTACGTATTTGCCAGTTCAAATATCTGTTCTTTTGATAGTAAAAATATAATGCACAAAATGATTATGAAGTCGCCAGTGGAATTAAATACAAACAAACACACTTTCATGAGTCTTGCATAACACGGTCGATCAGAAAATTTTGCTCCAGTCGGTTGTGTAGAGTGTGTTTGATAAACCCTTTTGTATAACGATTAAAAGAACACCATAATTGTGAACAAAGTGCGGTAGGTACTTTTCAGATTTCCAAGCAAAACTTTGAAGACTAATGGCCTATGCTCAGATATGCAGTAATATGCCTATGCCCATATGAAACATGCAAAAAACCATAACAAAAATAAATAAATCGAAAATTACTTTGTAGTAAATATTATACTTTACTCTCCTTTATACTGAGCTGACATTCAATCGATGAGTACTGAGTGCGCAGGGTTGCACCGAATTATCGGCTTCACTTCGCCAGAGATATGAAAACATTAATTTTTTAGTAAATGCGAGAACAGCTGATTGCGGCACATTTCTCAAAACAAATATGGATGAGGACTTCGAAAGTGTAGAATATTTTGAAAAGCTTTGAAGAATACAGAAAGACTGGACAAAGCCGGCTCTCTTACAGTCTGGTTGTAGCTAATCTACTTAGTTGCCTTTAATGTGCAAGTGTTTACTGCATATCTAAGTGTTGGCCATAAACAAAACAAAAATTTATTAAAAACAATAAAGACCGCTGAGTTGAGCATTAAAAGGACCTATGTATGTATGTATGTATATAATGAACCAAGTAAGAGATCGCATTTAAGATGAATTCTAAGGATATTCGTATATAAAAGATCGAAAAATTCAAAAAAAAAAAATCATTAAAAAAATTTTATAAAGCGAATCTGTGTTTTGTGAATGGAAAAGTG
>CM035807.1:36702113-36847549 GCA_020466095.1 Chlorops oryzae | reverse complement strand
TTACAGGCGTCGAGATAGTGGCTTTGGTCCATGCAAATGAAAATTATTGGTAGGACCGTAGCAATGGAATTGCCCATATGTTTATTTTAGGGTGTTTTATTTATTGTACTGACCGTATAAAAAAAGATTTTCGAACATTTCTCAGTTAAATTTTAAAGAAGAAAAGCATTTCTAAAATATATTAACTATTAAGCTTATAGTTTTCAACATAGTTAAATTTTTTTAAGGTTTAAACTTTTAAATAATAGTCTTTAGGAGAGTTTAAACCAGGTTTATTAATTTGATATGACAATTTTTTTAAAAATTCGCATATAGCAAAGGCATTTCAATGAGATAAACTGGCATTGAGACTAAAAGGATATATTTCAGCTTAAAGTGTGCATATCAAAAAAAAAAAAGAAGCTCCTAAAGACCGGAGCTGATTTCAGATTAAAATTGTCTAAAGCTGAAGGGTTATGGTTAAAATCAATTGAAGCCAATACTCAATTGTATGTACTATTTAAAAAACTATTTCCACACCAATAATCTATGGACGTAGCCTCTATTATACCATAGCAAATAGCCGTTGGATGAAGTGGTTCCGCCATTTTCTATTCGTATTCAACTTTAAAAGTTTTATCAGGGCGAAACGTAATAAAAAGCTCTCCGGACTCTAAACCCACTTATATATATAAATTAGTATTTATTTATTTATATCAACGTAAGCTTCAACTTCCAATTGAGCAACTTTTATTTTACCCCAACTTGAAAAATTGTTTCCTAAAGACGGACTGACAACATATTAAGAACGGAAATGGGGAGCAGGGAAAGTCCAAAGGGTACACATATGCCTCAACCTATACGTTCAATTGGGGTGAGCGTTCACGTTTGAAGAATGGTGTATGTGATTTGCCAGCGTACGCATACTCATTAAGACCAAATGAACTCAGTGTACCGTTGCACCCCAGCCCATCAAAAGGGGGAGGGAAGATACGAATCAATCGAAAAAACTCACACTCTTAAGGTGCCCATGTTATCCTATTGATCCTTTGTTCATATATTTTATGTGCCCGTTTTCGACGTACTTTACAAAATAAGCCACTGACCAGTGCACTCACTTATACCTACCAAATGAACACACACACACACACACAAACGCACACATCCTGTGCAGGGGCAAACAAACGGCAAACGAACTCATTCGATGATTAGTAGCGCACTTACGCACTTTTGAGCATTTTTCTTTTTTTTTTTTTGTTGTTTTTTTTTATGATTTTTTTGTTTTTGCCTAAACAAGACTGCTGCGGCAAAAATGCAACGCACGAAAGAGGCGAAACATGTTGTGGCAAAGGGAGCCAAGGTAGCTAAAGACAGCAAGCCATGGTGGCGAGGAAGAAGAGTAAAGAGCTTTCTCGTTTTGCCACATATCGTGCCGTCGGTATTAGAATATAAAGGATATTGATCTAGCTCCTACCCTTGGCCAATTCGCAGGTCCTGTCGAACTCGAACCCTATCTTTACGCGCACGGATAGCAGTATCGGTGTCTGTGGCCATGCATTCTTAACTGGGACGCCTCATTGTGCAGTGCGTAACATCTGTGTGCGTGCGTGCAGTCCGGGCCTGGTTGCAGAGGCAGTGCGCAGCACTGGAATCGCATGGTTTGGCGGCTGTTATGGCCGTTGGCCTCCTTGGACCATCGTATCCGCCGCATCGAGCACAAAAATACGAACAGGAGGAGTTTGGATCGAAATTATAGCAAATGCTAGGCTTCAGCACTTGCGTTCGTTTACGCATTTTGCGAGTTCGTGAGTTGAGCGGAGGACTACATACATACATATGTACATGTGGTGATGCGTGTGTGCCTTTTCGTGAATGTTTATGGGCCACATGCCAAACATGCGTATACGTTCATGCGTATCCGTTCTGCAGTATGCATATGCGCTTGTGTGTTATTTTCGTAACTATGGGCGTGCATAGATGGCTCCACTTTACGACCCCCTTTTTTCTAATGTATTCTAACTTTTTATTTCTTCTAATTAAGGCAAATTTTGTAGGCACGAACTTTCGCAAATACATTCACCGACTCATTCAGACAAGTAATTGCACATATATATACATATGAATGTGCAAATATACACACACATTTCCACATTGAGCTGCAGGAATAAAATCGTGGACGCAGTTCATATTTAATGCATCTGGTTGCACAGACGTTGCCGTCTGTATTCCATTCATTTCGTCTACTTAATCATTTGCTAAAACTTTGTAGACCAACATTTTCACGATCGTTTTAGGCCCTCCGCCCAATCTTAGTTGTCCTTCCAAACCAAAAATAAGGTTCTTTATGCTGACTATATGGTAGATCTCGCTGTCAGATTTTTTGTTAATTCGGGGAAAATATTTTGAGAAAAAGGGGAAACTTATAACGCAATGTTACAAATATTTATTCCGCATCACAAAAATTACTTCCACGCATATAAAAACGCATAGGTATAGAAAATTAATCAAACTACATATGTACTTATACTTTTTTTTGGCAAAAATATATACATACCAATTGGCAATTTTAACATGCTTTGTTTTCTATTCGTTTCAACAGCCTCGGGGCAAAATCCTACAAACTTTAATTCAAAGCTCTTGATCATCTTCTAAAACAGGTGCTCATAACAAAAAGCACCACAAAAGCTTACTTCAAAATGTAATAAACCTGCTATGTATATTAATATTAAGGCCCGTTTGATACTGTTCTGATTAAAGTTTCCGTTCCGAAAAACAAAAAATTTTGTTTGAAAATGTTGACATTTTGAGAGGATATCGTAACGATAAACTTTAACTCTTCAGCTCGGCTTAAGAACTTCGAAAGTTTTAATTATCGAATATATTTCTTTAGTCTTCATACGAGTTGAAGTCAATCAAATACCTTTGCTATATTTAAATTTTTGAAAAACTTTCATACAAAACTTATAAATCTGGTTTAAAACCTCCTGGAGACTATTATTTGATAGTTTAAAGTTTAAACTTTAAACCTTCAAAAAGTTTAAGCTGGGTTGAAGACTCTGAGCCTTAATGAAATTTTAATCGTATACTTATTAGAATTTGTGACCATTAAACCGGTTTGTTCTAGATCGGCAACATGTATTTGTCAACTTCATTAAGTTCCGTTATTCCGATTCAGTTTTTCGTTTCGAAGCACAAAAAACTTTGTATGAAAAGCTGACATTTCGAGGGGATATCGTGACGAAAAACTTTAAAGCTAAAGACATATGGCGAACATGTTCTCTAGATTTGGGATGCTCGTTTATCGTTGCCCACAAAGGGCGAGCGGCCTCGTTTAGAAATATCTTTCACCGAGTGAAGATGCAAAAGAAAAACATGGACAACGCATATTTCACAGCCCTCTTCTTTTTAATTTTTATCTGCCAAAGTTCAAGCTCAGCTTTAAAACCCCTTTGAATAAAATTTTATTAATTTTTTTCGAAGAGTTTTCTTCGTTCACGTCCACAGAGCCAGATACAATTTTTTTCCTACTCTGGGCAAAAACAATATTTTCCGCCCCTATGATGGCACTAATGTGGTACCTATGATGGCACTAATGTGGTACTATTTATTTCCATATATCTTTATGAAATGTCAGCCCCTCACAGTGAGTCTCTTGGCTTGGCGGCTTACAACCCCCTAAATCGGGGTCTGAACGTCCAAAAACAAATGGTTTTTATACCCAGCGGGGTATATTAGTTTTGTGCAAATCTTGTAACAGGGAGAACTTAGCTCAGGAGATATAGACAAATATATATAGAAACAAGTAAGGGTGTTAATACCCGACACCGACACATATGTTGAAATAATTTTTAATATCAGGAGGTGTTTAAGGCCATAAGGGGCCCCATATACCGACTTTTGTTAAATTTCTTTATGAAAACTGCCCATTTGCCACACCCACTTTTCCAATTTTTTGGAATTCTAATCGGAGGCTTAGATATATGTATGCTCAAATCCTAAGTTTCATTGAAATATTTGGAAAAAGTCAGATTTTGGGGCAGTTTTGTGATTTTCGTAACATACCCTAGTACTGGGCGTACCCCTAAAAATGGTCCGATTAGGTCCATTCTCGAGAACGCATACCAAATTTCCTCGAGATAGCTCAACTCCTTCGATAAGAAAACTGTATACAAACAGACAGACGGACATGTCTTAATCGAATCTCCTGGTGACGCTGATCATTATACCCGACACACTCTGTGTCGAGGGTATATTGCGTTTATATAGAAATGATCAGCGTCACCAGGAGATTCGATTTAGACATGTCCATCCGTCTGTCTGTCTGTCCGTCTGTGTCCGGATCTCCTCCGAAACGGCTGGACCAACCAAGTCGAAATTTGGCACACAGGTATATCGGGATCCGATAGTAACTTGCGAACCACTCAACACATTTCGTTGATATTTGGTGTACTGGTAAACTACAAAAAGGGACATATCCTGAAAAAAATTGGACGCCGTCCTCCTTGAGCCACGCCCACAAATAAGGGTTTATCGTAACTTGTGAACTAAATGGCGTAGAAGCTTCAAACTCACAACATAGGTTGACCAAGGTTAATGAAAGGTATAGGAAAAAATGTATGTGGCCCGCCCACTGCCACGCCCACAATTGGAGAAGCAAACCATAGTGCGCAAATAATGTCGGGACGCTGGGTATTCAAAGTCGGGCTTGACCGACTAGCTTTCTTACTTGTTTTGTTTTTATGTTCGTAGACACTCAGAACTATTAAGAGCGAAATTCAAGTGAAAAATTTCAAAGAGCCGCACAAAATCGGCGAACATGTTTCGCCGTGCGTACCTAGCTGAATGGAAACAGTAAAGCTCTTGATGCTCAGTGTCGCTTTCTGAGTGGCTACCCTTAACGAAAGTAGCAGAGAAAAAATTTAGTGCTATGGCAACAAAGACTCTCCTCTGGATATCCAGACTGACCCGTCTTGACCATGTTCCAAGCGTGGACATTCGTGGGCGTTATGAAGTTACTCCAATTATCGAGGCTTTACGACTTACCGCGGAGGATGCAACCGATAGGACAAAATGGAGGAATTAGCGCGTTTTGCGGTACTGGTATAGAACCGGACTGTTTAAAACGTAAGAAGGAGAAGATTTCAATATCATTTAAGTATTTCCGTCCTTCCACTGCAGCGAAATTCGTGAAAATGTTTCCAGCACTTAACTACCGAATGATCCGTTAAATCGATTATGATTTCCCATGAACGAAAAATAAACGATTCACTTTTAATTTGATGCTTAAGGGTTACGCACGTTCAAAACTTTTTGATTGCACTTATTCTGAAACTTTAGCACTGACCGTTTTGCCCAATGCTATACCACTGGAAAGCCATTTCATGCGTTATCGAACAGAAATTTAGCAACGAAAGCTTAAAAAATTTATAAATAGCCTTTTCCGGATAAATTATCAATTGAAAATTGGCTTCGTTAAAGTGGTCTTTTGTTTTAAAGACCATATCTTAACATAACACATATTTTGTAAATTGTGCAGCATTTTGTAAAGTCCAGCTCATAATAGAATGTTCCTATTGCCTGAAATTTGAATAAATTTATATCCAAATGCTTTGTTTTTTTGCACAAATAAACCTAGTTTTAACTTTTCGTTATCGCTTTTCCTCGCGAACGTGAAAACAGTAATAAAAATCTTACGTACGTACTTCAGGACCCGATATCTCGAAAATGGCCGATAACTTTGGAAAATGACTAGCCCCATTGGAATCAGCGTAGCCGAATTAGGTTTACCCACTAGGACTACCCGTTGTTGAAAAAAAAAAGTTGCCAATTCGAGCACAGTGTTGTTATACTGACAAAACAAAACATTAAAGGGCACGATCGTGCTCAAATGCAACGATCTCTAATAATCACAAAAACTTGTCAGAAATGAATCGAGGCATCGAGGCGGAATACTTTCTAATTAAAGGATTTGTTTACAAGGACAGTTTATTGGACAGAACTTTTGATGCTAAATTCTAAATTCTCGGTGTTCAAAAGAGAATGTCAGAAAGATCGTTTTGTTTTTCGATTCCATTAAGCCTTTGATTTTGAGTCAAAGATTTTATAAATCTAGTTTATAAGCTATTTCATATCAAATTCTTATTAAAAAAAATAACCTGAAGTAAAACTAGATTTTAAAAATTTTTGACTTATACCACTTTCATAATAATTTTGAAAACTATTTATATGAAAATTGGGCAGTTTTGGACAGTTTCGTGCAGTAGGGGAACATACCTATTACCTTGGTTCAAAAAACGATTTTGATGTTAAAACTCCTGATGTTTACACTTTTTAACGAGTATTTTGGGAGAGTTTTTGACAATAGGGTCCTTCCCATAAGCGTGAAAGGTACAACCTTGAAAATCTACGAGGCAATTTTCGGGAACAAACTTTTTGGGCAGTCCTGCGTATTTCTTGTAATTTAGAATTTTGACAGTTCCGGCAGGGTTTCTTTGTGTCAAATAGCAAGAGTGTGAGCTGAAGCGAATTAAAATAATGAACTTGTTAAAAATGCCGCGAAATAGTGAAAAGGAGCAAGTTAAAGAATTTATGGAACAGCAAGCAATTAAAGATAAAATAATGCTGAAAGTATCAACTGATGGTTTGTGTTATTCATAAGTGCATTAGTGCCTTGCTATATATCCAAATTCAAAAGGCTTAGGTTTAATGTTTTCATAAGGGGCCGTCCATTAATTACGTTAGCATAAAGAGGGGGAGAGGTTCAAACATTTTAACGTATGTACAATTAAAGTATGTGTGAAAATATCGCACGTTTTTAAATATATTTTGGGTATATTATGAAGGTTTTCGATCAGCTTTCAGAATCTATAGGAGCATATAATAATATTACCAACAAAAATCCCTTTTTGGATTACTTGTGTAACATTTATACTTATATATAAAAAAAAAAAACAGCAAAATTTTTTTCTTATTGCATGATTTCTTTTTTTTATGTCTCTTAGTAGTTTTAGTTCAGCACACAGGCAACACCTCAGTGGTGCGTTCAGCCCTGAGGTATTACTATATTTCTGGCCTGAATGGTAATGCTAATGCATGATATCCAGCAATACCCCTGATTTCCTTTTATAAACTGATGTCATAGGGAAATCAGGCCTTATATATCAGCCCTGAGGCAGGCCTGAGAACTCGCGCATGAAGTATGGTATGAATATCCCGGGATATTCATACCATACTTCATAGGTGAGTACTAAGGCCTGCCTTAGGGTAAGAATTCCTGTCTCAAATCTTATTATTATATATTAAATTTTACTTATAAGCCTTGGTAGATAATGCTTTTTATTATGGTAGGTAAATTGTTTAGCGAGAATATTAATATTAAAATAAATACATGTTCTTTATCTTCTAAGCTTTGAGGTAAGCCGGCGTTCGTGTTTTCTTTACGCTGTCTATTCTTTTTTTTGTCCGTCCTCCTTGACGATTCTTAAAGAACTGAGACATCTCTCTTGTAATTTTAAAACGCGTCGCATCATATTCACGAATTGAAACGAACGCAACAACGAAAATATTTTATGTTTTCGGTTTTCAATCCTTCAACGCTGAAAGCAGTCGAAAACTTCAATAGGCACGACAACTTCGCTTCTCCGGTATAGCCCAAAGTCATGCCTGAGGTCAATGCTTTTGGATACAAAAAATTTGGGAAATTTTTGTCGTTCTTATCTCATATACTACTTCATTTCTTTATTCCACCCGAAATTCATGCAGGATTAATTCATCAGATGTGTGGCCTTATTTTGGGTATGACTTCTACAGGCCATACGGCCGGCTCCGCTGGGACTGAAACTGACGATTCGATATACGAGTCGAATGCACGGCCAAGGGTGTAGCACTATGTATTAGCATTGTGATTCGGCCCCCGAAGCCTATTGCGACGAAAGTTGTTTTACTGTTTAGGTCAATGCAAAACATTTATTTTGCGCCGAATTTTGGCTCTCTATCTCTTACGGTCCTTGAATATCCTTGAAAAAATATTTTTGTTTTTGAGCAATTTAAAAAAAACCATATCTAAAACAATTTTAAAAATAGAATGAATGTTCATTCAAAATCCATTATATAGAGAAAATCGTTCAGAAAATATTACAAAAATATTTTACAAGAAATTTTGCTAAAACCAATACAAGCTCCCATGGAAAGACATTTTTTCATGATCATTTTTTTCTTATTCCAGAAGTGGTACAGTTTACGCAAAATACACGAAAATAGAGTTTTATACTAAAATTAAGTATGTTAAGTTTCAATACGCAAAACCGCCTGAAACATCCTTAAAAATAGCAAATTTAAAAAACGTTGCATACTTCTCGGGTATACCTTTGATTGATATGCATCAATATGATTTTTCCGCATAGTCATATCATGTGCATTCGTGTAACAAAGAACAAACAAGAATAAAAAATTGTTTAATCCTGCAGAAAAGTCTAACCACAGTCCAAATTATCCCTAATTCCACTGAAAAATGTATTCCAAATAAAAGGCATATTTTCGACTGCGGCCCCAGAAAGGGATTTTAAAACTTTGTTTACTTTTCGATAGGTATATCACTGTGAAAGCATTTTTAAGGTTCCTGTTATGGAGTGTCCTTGAGATATCTTTGAAATATATTTTTTTGGTTATAGTAATGATGAAACAAACGTTGGCTGATGATAATATAGAAGGGAATAAAAAAAATGTTTTTTATTTTACACTCGAACAATTTTCAAATAAAAAAAATTTAACCAGTTTTTTCAGTGTATTCCAGTTTTTGTAACAGTTCTTGAATGTTTTGAAAAAAAAATACCACTCATTATACCCGACACACTCTATTTCAAGGATATATTACGTTTGTGGGGTTGCGTATAAAACCTACAACCAGTCGAGATAGACCATTCAAAATATAAAGTATATAGAAATGATCAGCGACCTCAGGAGATTCGATTTATCCATGTCCGTCTGTCTGTCTGTCTGTACTAGAGCCTGTCACAAAAATCGCAAAAGCTAAAAAAAAATCGGAGAATTTCGAGATAATGTTATGAAACAACTTTTGCCGAAATAGGCTTCGAGAGCCGAATCACTATGGTAATAGTTCTTTACCCTTTGACTTGAAAATTTTCGGAGCTGGCGTGAAAAACTTTTCATACAAAATTTGGCAGGTCATTTTCGAGGCTCGTAGATTTTCGAGGTTGTGAGGTTTTTGAGGCAAATACACGTTTAAGGGAAGACCCCTAATATCGTCAAATGTGTAAATTCCACCTTACAAATTACTTTAGTAGGGGACCCCGAGATGCTAAATTTGCAGTTAGTAAAGCGTCATGGAAACTTATTGGATTGTCAAGTTTACGTTCTTAAACAAAAAAAAATAAAGTATGTAAAGTTTTCCATTTTAATGGGGATGAAGCGTGTAAGAATGATCAAAAATGTAAAAAAAAAAATGGACACATTGCAATACTCGAGCGCATCAGACATTGATACAGTAAACGCGCTTTATGTTCCTGATAACCAAAAAGAAAAAAAATGAATAAGAACAAGCATGAATATCTATTTCCTACACCTTTTTATATACACCATGTTCATTCCTGTTTCGATTTCTGACCAATGTGTATTTAATAAGGTGATAGCAGTTCTACAACAAGAAGAACAAATCCAAAACAAACACATTGCTTTGTTGTTGCAAAGAAACTAAGGAGTCAAAAAAATGCATATAGTTTGACAGTTAAGTTTCAGAAAGAAGAAGACAAGCGATAGATATTGGCACCACCTTGTTAAATACGCCTGATTTCTGACAAAACTGGAGAGAGCCCCTAAATTTTTGTTCGGCAGATAGCAGATGGATATATATGCTATTTATCATTTTATATTTAAAATTCAAATGGAATGCGTGATTATGGAAATCATGAAAGATAAAAGAATTATGTGAGAGGCGATATCTTTAGGAAACTAGATCTTTCGTTATCATGGTCGCTGAAACCGAAAATGTAGTCTTTCGACCATCTCTAGTTTGAATAATGGTCTTGGCTTTTTGTTCAAAAATTTTTCCAGCACTACGTTCATTCGATTTGTACTTAGTTAGTTAAATATGTTGTTTGGTCTTGCTCAAACCCAAGAGACGCTCCATTCCAAGAATCTCTCTATTGAAAATGAATGTTCAATGTTCAATGAACACCGATGATTAGAGCTTGAAGCAGGGTCCGATTTAGGGGTTGGCAGGCTGGGCAAACACCCAGGGCCTTACAAATTTAACAGGTAAGCGCGCCAATTTTTTTATCAATTGTGGCAATATGGAAACCTTTTCTTCAGTGCAGTTATGATCAAATTAGGTCATTGGTAGTTTTCAAATTATTTGAGGAGGTCTTAAAATAGGCTTTTAAAATCTTCAAAAACAATATTAGTTTTCTGATCTTCCGTTAAAAAGTACCAATGATTATCTTAAATGTAGCACTAGCAATTGCCTCGCTTTCAAATAAAAAGGTACAAATAAGAAGAAAAACTTTTTTTCGAAATGAGAAAAATGTGAACAGAACAAAAGAAAACTTCTTAAACACTCTCTGAGTGTCTTTTATTGCGTTGAGATCATGTGACGCTTTGATTCAAAAATGTACAAGTTCCCTATCCGCATTGCCTAGACCACCGCCTCATACATATTCATTTCGAACTGATATACATAAATACGCTCCTAAGTTCCTCACATATTCGACTTAGTTTGCCTCGAGTAGCTCATGGATACTGGCAATCGCAAAAAACATACCGCAGTAGAGAAGCTTCAATATATTCTTTCGTCGGCTAACATGTGTATGCCTCTGCGGACGAGCGAAGAGCTGTTTCGGTTCGGACTTCTCAAATTACAGTCGGTTCCAAGTCACTGACCTATTATGTTACTCTGAAAGCCAATCATTATTTCTTGCGACCATGGTCTTAAACTATTTTTCTCGTCTTGTGTAGTTTTTTGTATTTACTTATGAAATTTTGAGCCGAAATGAGCACTTTTTACCCCTGCACGTAGCTGATGCGCAGCGCCCCCTGGAGAGGGGAGCCCGTCCGAATATGCGGAGTATGCTCTCCGTGAGTTGTGTTCATTGTGCGTAAGACGAAGAACGAAGAAGATTCTAGCCGCAACATTTCGAGATGACGAGACGTCGAGAAAGGAGCACGATGGATGACAACCGCAATGCTTCGACTAGACGATGACGACGACGATGACGATGGCGATGGCGACAAAGAACGCTTGATGCGATTCGATGCGACATAAACTTTAACTTTGAATTGCCGGCATGTAGTTTGGTGTTATTGTTGTTACTGTTGCTGTTTTTGTTTCTGCTGCTGATTTTTTGCTGTTGTTGCATCTTCCAATTCTCTGTTGCTTTCTTTTTGCCACTTCCATTGCCGTGTGTGTTTTTGTTACTGACCTACGCCAATTGTTGAAGCCTTAAGTTGCAGCAATTGTAACATATTTGAGTTTTTGCTGCCGCAATTCGAGGAAAGATGTTTTTTCTAAGATGCATCTGAAATATTTTTCGTTTGAAGCCATGAGAAAATAATTATCTCCTGTCGTCATTTTCGTTTTTACCTTCAAATCGAACTTAGTCGTTGCAATTTGCAGCCGGCATCAAGCATCAGGCAGCAGGCAGCAGGCAGAAGACACAAGACAGAAGCAACTGGTACAAAGACGCAAGAGCGCTTACGTATTGTGCTGACAGAGCCACTGCTACCGATATGATATTTAATGCAGTAAATTTAAATTTAAAATTCCCTGCATCCAGTTTGTGCTTGGTGTGTTTACCGACATCTTGTTGGATAGTTTTCAAAGCTCTGTCGTATCATGGAAAACTGCAAAACGCTAAATTTAAAGACCTAATATTGGTTTAATAATTATAGAATTTTAAAGAGATTTCATCGAACCAATCCAAAAATAGATTAAATCGATTTATGATTTTCCTAACAGCATCCGAAATTTTAGAAATAAAATGTACAAGCAATAAACGTTCGCGAAATGACGTTCCTCTGCGATAGATATGTGTTCATTCCCAGCAGGAAAACGCAAGGCATAGTAAGCCAAAAACGAATATTTGATAATAAGATGCATTGATCGAAAACCATTATTTATAACACTTCAATGAAGGCCTTCTGTTTTATAGTACCTTTAAATTTAAATTATTATAATATGTCAGGATTGTGCATATATAATATATATGCATATGCACAATCCTGACATGGCACGACATCGATATCATGATGAGAGTCAAATTTTCATGTTTACAAAAAACGTTGTAACTTGAACATTTTTCAACCGATTTTGATAAGCGATAGCATATTTACTCGAGATACAATGTACTTTGATAATAAATGTAAGAAACTGAATGTTTTTTAGGATTTGTTACATAAAAAATACGTCAAACTGTAAACAACGTGAAAAAAATGGGTAAATTTTAGATAACTTTTATAAATATCCAACTTTTTTTTGTAGGAAGTATAGATAATTGTATATGTTTCAATGTTTCTAGTTTCCAAAACTGTATAGCAATTGAAAATCGGTCAAAAATTGACGGAGTGACTATCGTTTAAGTGCGCGGAGTACGGGAAAAACGGTTTTTAATCAATAACTTGAAAATTTGGGGGTGTTAGAAAATTTTGAAACACATTTTCATGATTTACTCATCAAGACCTACAACGTACACTAGGTCACTTGAAAAATGAAAAATCACTGTAGCACTGTGTTATCAATAATCTTTAAATAATTAAATATTAAATATTAACTCGGAAATTACCGAGTTTTACATATTTCAGCGAGGACACCGACATGTCTCAACACTTCCCTCTATGGGACTACCTGTATCCATGATAGGCAATAACAACACACATCCATAATCGAAGTGATTCGTCATTTTGAGGATTTAAGACGGTTTAACTTGAGATCTAACTAGGATAAAAACCGAATAAGTTTTGTCAGCGGCAAAACAGCGGGTTGGTTTGTCTGTTCGTGTGCATATACTCCGTTTTTATACCCGACACACTCTGTGTCGAGGGTATATTACGTTTGTGTGGTTGTGTTTTACACCCAGAACCAGTGAAGATAGACCATACAAAATATATATAGAAATAATCAGCGTCACCAGGAGATTCGATTTAGACATGTCCGTCTGTCTGTCCGTCTCTCCGTCTGTCTGTATACAGTTATCTTATCGAAGGAGTTGAGCTATCTCGACAAAATTTGGTATGCGTACTCACGGCGACATGAGTAAGAACAAGTTCGAGAGTGGATCATATTTAAAGGCTAGTAATATAATTTCCAAAAATTGAAAAAGTGGGCGTGGCAGAAGGGCTGTTTTCGAAAATTGTCTTCTACACCCGAAATTCAAATGGGACTTGAACGAAATTTGGCACTTATGCTTCCTTGATCGGGGTCCATTTTTAAGGGTACCTTCAGTTCTAGGGTCAGTCACAAAAATATTTTTTAGAAATATTTTAATGAAACTTAAAATTTGAGCGTATATTTAAGCTTCCGATTATAGTTGAACAAAAATTGGAAAAATTTGGGCGTGGCAAAGGGGCATTTTTCATAAAGAAATCTATCAAAAGTCGGTATATGGGGCCCCTTATGGTCTTAAACACCTCTTGATATTAAAAATTATTTGAACATGTGAGTCTGTGTCGGGTATTCTATTGTCAGGCTCGCCTGACTATAACACCCTTACTTGTTTTTTATCGAAACAGTTGCGCTTTCTTCACGAAGAACAAATTCTAGAATGGCTTTCATCTACAAATGACGCGCTGTCATGGTCTAAATTACAATTTTCTACAAAAATTTACTTCACCGGTCCAATTTTAAGACTAGGTACCTGTAAATAAAGTAAGGGTGTTTTAGTCCAATGGTGTTATGTATAGGCAAAACATTCCTATGTACCGAATTTTGAGGTCCAGCCATTTAGAAAAAGATATGAACACAGACGGACGGACATGTCTAATCGATTCAGTTTTCGATCCTTATTAAGAATATATCGCACCCTGACAACTAAACTGACACAACTCAAAATATCTGAAATTCGAGTTATGCTATGAATCTTGTTCCCAAGTCATCCGTATACCTACAGGAAAAATTCCATTCCATTTTTCTCTATATAAAAGGCCGAAAAAAGCCGTAATGTTATTTTTCCTGCTTTGATCGACACTGCGACGAATTTTGTTTTTCGCGTTTTCTGAAAAATGGCAAATTTTGAGTTGCACCACTTTAGTGGAACGGGTGCGATATGTACAAACACTCGTTATTGTCTATCAGGGGTGTCAATAGTTGTCAGAATCGATTATGAAATCATCATTTATTTTATGCAGGTGTCTTTGAAATCTAATATGGGTTTTGGTAACGGTACCTTTTTCGAAAAGGGAAACCGTCGCTCAAATCCATAATCGATTTCCAAGACAATGGCGGCGCCCACCCATCAATTATTAGTTTTATTAGTTTTGTGCAAATCTTGTAACAGCCAGAACTAAGCTCCGTAGATATAGACATATTAGGTGTAGTAAAAAGAAATCCATTATTTTTGCATTAAATTGAGGGCTTTATTTAAGATAGTTAGAATGGCCCGATTTAGGTCAAATATGCGCCGTTTTGTTCGATAACTTGTTGCCATTTTAAAGGTAATTTCATTATGCCTCTCTCATAGAAGCCCTCGTTCCTATTAGCAAAAAATTGAGACAGTCGAATTTCAGAAGCCTCTCTTGAAGCGAATGTTTCACCAGCAAAATTGTTCGCCATGGACAGGAACAGATGGTAATCACTTGGTGCCAGGTCCGGACTATAAGGTGGATGCAGAAGAACCTCCCAACCAAACTCCCGGAGCTTCTGGCGAGTCACTATCGATGTGTGTGGCCTGGCGTTGTCCTGATGGAACACAATTCCTCTCCTATTGGCCAAAGCTGGCCGCTTATGGGCGATTGCTTCCTTCAGACGGTCCAATTGTTGACAGTAGAGTTCCGAGTTAAGAGTTTTGCCGTATGGGAGCAGCTCATAGTAGATAATTCCCTGCCAATCCCACCAACCGCTTCAGAAATGGGTCGATTTTGTTGCGGTTCAGCAGCGATTCGCAGATGGAAATTCGGTCTATGAGGTTTTTTTGCGTTAACTCGTGTGGCACCCATACATCGAGCTTCTTTGTGTATCCAGCCTTATTCAAATGGTTCCAAACGATTTTTTGTGCAATCTTTAGCTCTTTTGCAATCGAAACAGTGATAACAAGAGGGTCGGACTCGATAATTTCCATGATTTTATCGACATTTTTGACAATTGGCCTTCCAGTGCGTGGTGCATCCTTGACATCGAAGTTACCGGAACGGAATCGACGAAACCAAAATTGCGCATGATTGGCTGTTACAGTATCAGGTCCATAAACGCTATTCACATTTTCAGCCGCCTGGCTTGCGTTTTCTCCCTTATCGAAGAAAAACTGTAAAATGTAGCGAATTTTCTCTTTGCTGATGTCCATCTTTGACAAGCTCTCAACCAAAACTGAATCAATCGATCAAAAAAGTGTCAAAAAAGCTTTTTTAGTAGGAACTGTCATCTTTCTAATGCCCCCTAGCGGAACACGATCGGACTTATACAACGCGAGATGCAGATAAATAACGCCATCTATTGGAAAAATAATGGATTCTTTTTACTACACCTAATATATATATATATTCTTGATCAAGATCAAAAACTGAATCGAAAATAAAAACTGATCTGTCCGTCCGTCTGTGGTCGGATCTCCTCCGAAACGGCTGGACCAATCAAGTCGAAATTTGGCACACAGCTATTCAGGATCCGAGTATGATCCTAAGTAAAAATGGGAGACATCCGCCCACTGCCACGCCTGCAAATGAATTTAATGTGTTTTCAGTAAAATGCTAGTAACTTGCGAACCACTCAACACATTTCATTGATATTTGGTGTACTGGTAAACTACAAAAAGAGACATATCCTGAAAAAAATTTGGACGCCGTCCTCCTCGAGCCACGCCCACAAATAAGGGTTTATCGTAACTTGTGAACTAAATGGCGTAGAAGCTTCAAATTCGCAACATAGGTTGACCAAGGCGAATGAAAGGTGTAGGAAAAAACATTTATGTAGCCCGTCCACTGCCACGCCCACAAGTGGAGAGGCAAAACATAGTGCGCCAATAATGTCGGGACGCTGGGTATTCAAAGTCGGGCTTGATCGAATTTAGCTTTCTTACTTGTTTATATTTGAAAAAGATGCGCGCGGCAACGTATAAGCATGTAATGCAGTAAATTGAAATATCCGTACTAAATTCGGCCTATGGCACCAAAGTCAACGCAAGGCGAAACTTACCAAAATTTGTTTTAGTGAGCCCACCCATGAAAATAATCATTCCGACGCGACTGGCTATAGTCATTTTTCCATGACAATGGGCCCAGAAGTTGTTTTTCCCGGGAAATCAGGATTAAAGTCGTTTTGTAACGTACTGTCAGGACAACAGGTTTATGATTCGGATTGATTTTTATTTCAAATGAGAGTAGACTACTTAAATATTAAATTTCCGTTATAAATGGACTTAATTCGTTTTTTTCGGTCAACCACAGAAAGATAGTCTTATTGTGAATGAAAAAATTTATTTCGAATATTTAATGGTTATAACAAGCTATATTAGGTACAGTTCTGAAAGGGGTATACACATTGCACACGTACGCACAAATGCAATATACCTTCGGCACAGAGTGTGTCGGGTACTTTTTTATTCGAGGTTAGATAATGGGTCGCCACCACTGTTTGTTGGCGCATTCGGCTATGAATGCTTGCATGGTAAATTAGCATGTCTGTAGGAACATGAAAACGTGAACCCAAACAGAATGTTGATGGATTTGCAATTTATTATGTTAATAAAAAGAAATCCATTATTTTTCCAATAGATGGTGTTATTTACTGCATCTCGCGTTGTATAAGTCCGATCGTGTTCCGCAGGGGGCATTGAAAGATGACAGTTTCCACTAAAAAAGCTTTTTTTGACACTTTTTGATTGATTGATTCAGTTTTGTTTGAGAGTTGTCAAAGATGGACATCAGCAAAGAGAAAATTCGCTACATTTTTACAGTTTTTCTTCCGATAGGGAGAAAACGCAAGCCAGGCGGCTGAAAATGTGAATTCCGTTTATGGACCTGATAACTGTAACAGCCAATCATGCGCAATTTCGGTTTCGCGATTCCGTCCGGTAACTTCGATGTCAAGGATGCACCACGATGAAGGCCAATTGTCGAAAATGTCGATAAAATCATGGAAATTATCGAGTCCGACCGTCATGTTAGCACTGTTTCGATTGCAAAAGAGCTAAAGATTGCACAAAAAACCGTTTGGAACCCATTTGAATAAGGTGGATACACAAATAAGCTCGATGTATGGGTGCCACACGAGTTAACGCAAAAAAACCTCATAGACCGAATTTCCATCTGCAATGCTGTGAACCGCAACAAAATCGACCCCATTTCTGAAGCGGTTGGTGACTGGTGATGAAAAGTGGGTCACTACGGAACAGTCAAGCGAAAACGGTCGTGGTCGGAACACGGTGAACCGGCGAAACGGTGGCCAAGCCAAGATTGACGGCCAGGAAGGTTTTGCTGTGTTTGGTTGGGATTGGCAGGGAATTACTACTATGAGCTGCTCCCATACGGCAAAACTCTTAACTCGGAACTCTACGTCCAACAATTGGACGTCTGAAGGAAAATCGCCCATAAGCGGCCAGCTGTGGCCAATAGGAGAGGAATTGTGTTCCATCAGGACAACGCCAGGCACACACATCGATAGTGGACTCGCCAGAAGCCCGGGAGTTTGGTTGGGAGTTTCTTCTGCATCCACCTTATAGTCCGGACCTGGCACCAAGTGATTACCATCTGTTCCGTCCATGGCGAACAATTTTGCTGGTGAAACATTCGCTTCAAGAGAGGCTTCTGAAATTCGACTGTCTCAATTTTTTGCTAATAGGAACGAGGGCTTCTATGAGAGAGGCATAATGAAATTACCTTTAAAATTGCAACAAGCTATCGAACAAAACGGCGAATATTTGACTAAATCGGGTCATTCTAACTATCGTTAAATAAAGGCCCTCAATTTAAATTGCAAAAGATAATGTGATGTAATCTTTTTAGACTAAACACCCAAATTAGATTATTATTTGCTTTGAATTTTTTTGCACCAAATGCTTTTTTCAATTTTTTTCGAAATGACATATTTGACAAAAGCATTCAGCACCACAACAGAGCGCCGCAAAACACGAATTGACACGACAAAACCCCCGACTAACCCAACTGAAAATACCAGAACAATGCACGCCGGCAGTGGTGGCAAATTTATGACAATTACTAAATAAAAATGCCAGCGAATACTGTTAAATGCTGTACTAAATGGCATTAGGAGTTTAACATTAGCCGAGAATAATACGAAAAGCCGGAGGCTAGTGCTGGATTATTGTCGTAGAACATGCTCTTTCGCTGTTTGAATTTAAAAAAAAAGAGAAAAAAAAAACAACTGCCGAATGCCTTCTTTGTGTCCTCAGTGTTTTTTTATGTGTTGATTTCTCTGTAGGTCCGGGTTGTAAGGAAATACATATGTATAAATTTTTTGAAATTTCAGCTGCAAGCACAAATCATCAGTAATTAACACCGCTTTTATACAAACACGATAAAGATAGTTTTTTTTTTTTTTTTTTTTTGGAGAGACCCCCAAAAGGCTTAAAAGAGTTTGATATAAACTGAAAAATGTTTCGTTTTCGTTTTTAATTTTGTCCTAAATGAAATGGGGACCAATAAAGGCGAGGAAAACGACAGGCGAAAAATGAAAACTGTCCTTTATCATAGTATGCACGATTGAGAAAAAAGAACTATAACATTGAAAGGGAATTGTAAATATGGGCAAATTCAGGCGTTAGGGACGCTTTTCTCGTACACTTTGGGTTACGTTTTCAATATGAAAGGAATGTGATAGCCCAGATCTACTTGATTGAAAATTTTGATAAGCGGCAGGTTTACCGAAAATATAGGTATAGAAACTGCAACTTTAAATAATAATAACACGCCAGTTGAAGGAGTTGGCGCTGCGGACGCTGCAAAAAATGGAAGTGTTTTCCAGATCAATATGAAAATTCCTCGATTTCCGTCCTTTCTAATTGAAAATAAAATAAATTGTGTGTGTGCGACCCCTATGGGCCACACAACTAACTTCCCACACGCAGTGAAAAAATATCGCATACCCAACTATATTTTGCCGGCATTACATATGTAATTGGGTATGATGTAATTATATTTTCATAGTTACGTCCAATTATATTTTTCATTACCTCCAATTATATATGCAATTGTATTAAATGATAAAAAAAAATCATTTCAATTACATATATAATTCCGTCCTATTAAATTTCTAATCGCCTGCAATGATATATGTAATTGTATCGATTTATATACATACAAACAAATGCAATTACATATACATAATTACGTCTAATTAAATTTGAAGTCCCCTGCAATTTAAAATATATTCTATGTAATAATATAGGTTAGGTTAGGTTGTAGGGGCCGCCCACCAGGAAGGTGGCGCACTTAGACCAAGGAAGGTCCATTGTGATACCCCAAACAAAATTTGTTGGCATAAAGAAAAATTAATGGAAAATCATAGAAAAATTGTAAACTAATTTTGTTTGGTCTGAAAATTTTTATACAGGTGTGCAATATTTTAATTGTTGCACTTTTTACAAAGTTTGAAGTATTATACACAGCTCATAATTAAGAACCCTGCGAAATTTGTACTCCTGGTGTTTTTCCCATATTTTAAATGATAAAAAGCGCTCTAAATTTGTACTGAAAGTGCTTTTTTTTTTAACGTAGAAAAAACATGATTTTTCAATTTTTTTGTGAAATAAACTGGCAGAAATCAAATTTTTTATATTTTGATTTGAAAGATAACCTGGTTAAAACTCAATGAAATTTTTGAATTTCATAAAAATAAAATGAAACAGAAAATAAACGGATTTCAAACAACGAAAAGTGTCGGTGCTATTATTTTCACCGCAGCTGTAAGTAATTAGACACAATTATATTTATTAAATTAATATTGGCTCCAATAAATAAAGCAATCGAGGCAAGGCTCCAATCGTATATGTAATTGGTTCCAATTATATTTCGGGAACTTATTTCTCTCCGTGTATGCATAAACTTGTGTAAGCTCTCTTGAGGAAGCACCTGAAGTTAATGTCACTAGTTCTAGAGTTTAATGACAGGCTATAAACTTGAAAATACATTCTCCTATTTACATTTTGTATGAAAGGATATACGAAAGGACACTAATTGTCGCTTGAACTAGTGATGATGTGTCCCTACATCCCAAGGCCAAATGGGTACATTTGCTTTACCACGTCAATTGAAACGGTTATCTTTTGGCCTGTCGTAGTCGCGGTCAGGCAAATATTCATTTTTTTTAACGATCTGTCCCTAGTCATTAAGGGTGGTAGTTACCAGCCCGATTTAAGTAAATTCTTAGCTTTCGCTTAAATTTTCGTAGTTACCAAATCAATTAAACCTGGTTTATTACCCCATCGAATCAGTCATAAATTGTAAGAATAAAAATGTTCGAAAATTGGAAGAGAGCAGAGAAAGTTAACAAAAAACATATGTTTAAAAATAATACAAAAGAAAAAAATGCTTTTGTTCAAATTTTAACGCTTTTTCCATCGGCCTGCTAGTTTGAAAGAGTTTTCGAAAATAACAAAAACCATATACTTATTTTTGGACTTTAATCTAAAAATGTGGCAGCACATTTTCGAATATTAATTTCTCTAGGACCGGTTTAATTTGACTTGGTGACTACCACTTTTACTTTGAAAGATTAAGATTCAGCCTTAGCTTAAACTTTTTGGTAACTACCACCCTAATTAAATAAAGTTCAATCGTTTTTTACGCAAACAAAATACATATCCTACATACCAATTTTCAGCATTCTTACATTAAAATTAGATAGCGTAGGGGATGTGTGCTATGCTCTTGATCCCAGGCGAAACGGAAGGTAATGTTCCAAGCCTAGCCTCACACAAACACAAGAAAACCCCTCGTGGTATCACAATGGGCCGATTAACGGCCCAAGTGGCAGCCACTTCAACGTACCTATGTTAAGTATATGGGAGGTAGGCGTAGCAGTTGGCGTTATTCTATGATTTTCTCAACAATTTATTATTTGGGATGTGGGAACACTTCTAACAAATTCATTCATTCTAACAACTTCATTGTTCTACGATAACTTCTTGTGCTTTTTGCCACAGAATATATGGAGACGAAACACTTTGCGCTGCTTTAAACATCGCACCTCTTTAATTGACAATGTCACCAGTGAGGCTTATCATCCAAATTGTCTACGGCACCAAATGAAATCAGGTTCTGGTTGGCCATCTTTTTAACCCTCTTTAGTTCAGAAATACCGCTTTCGAGTAAATCGTTAGCCAGCCTGTCTAATACTCCCACTATTTGCAAGATCTCATGGAGAAATTTATCTATTAAATTCTTTTTCGAGAAAATATAACTGTAGAAGAGTGCCCATTTGGCCACATCTATAGCCACAGTTTAGTTTCTTCTGTCCTTATCGTCAGTTCTCCTTTCTCTAGTGAAAAACGGTGACATAGGCGTCAATTTGCGCCGTATTTACTGCAGGGGAGCCCTTAAAATACACATACATAGATGATAGGTGCTTCACACAGGAAATGTCGTTATTTGAATTTTTCAAGCAACACATCAAAGGAAATTCAGTTTAACCGCCTTTACATTTAATTTGTTAATTAACATTCTACGCACATTTGAGAGCCGATGTAGAACATTCATGTTCAATTTCTTGCAAAAAAAAAGGTATGCAAATGCGTTTATAAATATGTTCTGTCGATTGCACTTTTGCATTAGAAGTGACTCCAGTGTGAAAGGCACTATTTGGACAGTGCTTTCCATGGGACGAACAGGGCTATTTTAGTTCAGTCCGCGTGGAGCAATTTGATATGGATACACTTAGCGCAGTGGCTTTGGAAACACGTTGCCGTACCATCACTCTCCACTTCCTCCATGACTGATCGCCGCTTTACGCTGTTTCCCAGCCGCTCCAAATGCGATGGCGTTATGGAATATTAGGGCGAAAAAGTGCTTGGCATTGAAATAAAAATTACCAGCTTACTAACTAATAGCATGTCCTCACTAAAGGCCCAAATTACTGAATTAAAGCTGACTACGCCGATAAAAGAAATTTTGGAAATTTTTCAATTCGCTTAGATAATACGCTCCAAAGACAATATAATCGAGTTTCAATTATTTTCATCTCCATTCATGGAAATGACGAAAACTTAACGTTTTATGCCTTTAACTCGCATACCTACTAACCTGTTCCGGCTTCTTCTTGTCTTGACTATGCATGAAGAGTAATGCATATATCCCTCGTTTGAGGTCGTGACCATAGGCTTCACTCATTCTTTCGAATCGCCTGCTTTTCATCTTAAGCAACTTAAATTCCGAGTTTGAACCTCCTACGCCGTAGAGGAACTACAATAATCTATTTTTGGGCCCTGTAATAGGCAACGGCTTTAAAGCTACCACGTCCATTTTTCGCAGGTGTACCTCTCTCGTAATCATTCACACATTCATGTTCTACATATCAGCGCAAAAGGCTAAGGGTGTTCTCTAGTTATAGCCATGTTTCTGCATATAGTACACACTCCGCACTCCTTGCGGATACTGCTTCTTAAATAGATTCCTCTTACGCGAACACCTCTGTTAAGCGGACATATTTTTCGGTCCGTAGGTGTCCGCTCAAGAGAGACTGTGATATTAAGGCGTGGCACTAGAATAGGGACTGCGACCATATTCACATTTGCTCATCCTCTGGGCTCAACATATGTACATATGCATCTAATTTCAGCTTGACATACATACATACTTATGTAGGTATATCTAAATCAATCATGAATTTGTTCCTGATCAAGAATATATATTTACATATGTATGTGTGAATTAATATGTCTATATGCACGAAGCTTAGTTCTGCCAGTTACAAGATCCACACGAAAATATATGCCCTGCTGACGATGGGTATAAAAATCGGTTCAATGTTCGCTTGGCCTTGACAAATAGAAATTCAATACCAACGAAAATGAGTACGCAAAAGCAACGAGTTGAATGCCGAGTGCAGCAGGCTTTCACAATCAGCGTCTCGTGCACGCTCCTCCTTCAGAAATAAGCCAACCAAAAAGCAAAACACAAAATACAAAAATTATGGCAGTGGGATAGATTTATAGGCCTACCCCACGAAGCAAACGACCGAAACTGAAATTCGGAATTCAAGCTAAAAATAAGTGAAACTCTGGCGAAATGTTTCGGCACCAAAAAACCGGCTTCGCTTGCAAAAACAGGAAACTTCAACCATGAATCTGCAAGTGCATCGAAGAGAGTCACGCAGCACAACGGGGCAATTGTGACGTTCTGCCAAAATAAAAACAAAACAATAATAACAAAAAACTTGTTACCACGGGGGCCTCAAAACCAAGGCATAATTTGAAAAAAACAAGAACGAAGAAAGACCGATTTGAAAAAACAAGACGAAAGGCCGCAGCTGGCTCCGTCGACGCTTCGATCGACGACGATAATGAAGAGAAAAAAGACTAATTTTCACAGCTCCCCCCTTTTGGCCATACCCGATCCCGATCCCCATCCCGATCTCTATCCCCATCCCCATCCCGGTCGCGATCCCGATCCCTATCTTCGTTTTATCATGGCCTGCCTTCGACTCAACATCGCTCGCTCTATCCGCTCTCACTCATTATGCCAGCGACTGCAGCCGATGTAAATTCCCGAAAAATTGCAACCAGGCGCAGCGAGCAGCGAGAGCACAAAAACAAAAATTTTTTGTGAATTCTTGTGGTCACTGACCGTCCTCAAGGTTTTTCGCGTTTGCGCTCGAGCGTCAACAGCGAGTCATTCACATGGCAGCCGCTGCTGGCAGTAAAAAGTAAGCAGCGCGCAGCCGGCAGCTGGCAATCTGCTGCGACGAATGCTCTGTGCATTGTGATTACATGCGTTACTCCAATCGCTCGTTTTTCGTCGGACGCTTGCAGCGCGCAAATTACAATAAACACGCCATCGTTCTGGGGAAGTCAGACGCAGATATACTTACGAAAAATACCTCAAAAATAACACAAAAGCAGAGCTGAAAATCAAAAAAGCAAATAAAGAACAAAGAACGACAACAGAACTTTAAATTGACGAATAAACAACAAACTGAATCGAAATCTGTGGTATCGGAGTTCGAAAAATCTCCCAAAAAAAAAAAATAAATAAATAAATAAACCCACACACACTGCCATACTGATCTACGCGGTTGCGAATGTGTGCATGCAATGCAACCGCTCCCAGTAGGAAATGCAATAGAAAACTATAAATTCATTCAATTGTTAATAAAAATTGTTAATCTTCAATCCTTTACGCCTCGGAGTTCCCAAAACGTCTTCTTAAAATTTAAATTAACTTAATGGGAAAATTGTTCCGGGGAGGAATAAATCCTTTAAGAGAGAAGAGCTATGGTGGTTTGGCCGGTAGGAGTCCGGCACACCGGTTTGTCGACGTCCTTACCTACTGATGGTCCACGATGAATTCCACACGCCCCACCCTCGAAAAAAAAAGGATATTTTAACTTAAATCAAACGATCTCTTGACAATTTCGCGTATTGATTTGGTATGTCTTAAGGCCGACTGAAAGCTTTCCACCAAAGATGTCGCCGAAGAAGCAGGGTCGTGTCTAAAGATCGAAGCCGAACCCGAGACCAATAGGGATACGAAAATATAAAAGTTGTTAAAAATATTCTTGGGTTTGTGTTTTCATAGTAAAATATGTGAATTCTACTTTTTTCGAATGCTGGTGGTTATAGTCAGCTCTCAATTCTGGAAAACTGAGGGCAAAGTTGACTTTGTTGTATTTGTATTATTTTAATACTTTTATTTGATCCATTTAAATAACTCTAACTATTTCCCTTATCGGACTTAATAATTCAAACAAAAATAATAAACCCAAAAATCAATCAAACCCAGTTATTTGGAATTATTTAAAAATTATGAAATGATTCCGGAAGCCCAATTAAATATTTTTATTAACAAAAAGTTTAAATTTCCCTTCTATTTTATAAAATCATATTTGCTTGTTTGAAAAGAACTACGGAGAAAATTAAAGACTCTTTTCATGATAAAATCCCTTTGAAAAAAATGTCTCGTAACGAATATCAAGTTACGCTACCGCTTTATACCGCAATAATTAGAAAATTGAAAGGAATTTTTTGAATTACAAGTTATGGCCTTCAATCTGCAATATTTCGGATCAGTTCTTATGAAGTTCCTTTAAAAATCTCATTCTATTTTCGTCGACTTTTGACTTTTAATAGGCAAAGAAAAAAACGACTTCCGTTTTTCGTCACGTTACGACGCCACGTTTGGTAGAGAAATCTAAGGGCCGCTTTTTTTCCGGCCCCCAAATCTTACACCAATTATACTACAATTAAGGCACTGTCAGATAATTAGGAAAAGGAGGAACAAAAATATTTAAAAATAGCTACGAAAATGTTGTACCTTGCAAGTTCTTTTATTTATGTACATAAGTATTTACATACATATTTATGTATGTGAAAAGGGAGACATTTGTCTTTGGGAAATTTTGACCAAGTTCGTAGCCGAAACCGAATGTTGTTCTTATGCGGATTTTTCGGTGAACCGAAGACGAATGTTTGGCGGCCCCTAGCTATTTATAATGAATGTTTTTGACGACAGTGACACCCTCAAAAATAAACCCTAGTGGGATATTGGCGACTACTTCTTTTAACGCATGTTGCTGCTTGGCTGAGCCCCTTGAAATTTCGCTTTGAAACGCATTCGAGGCTGTTAATGTAGTAAAGATGAATGTGCGTGAGTGTGTTTTAAACTTGCATTTTATTTTACGAGTACTCAAACAGATGTTCAATACGTCACATCGCATGCAAAATCCTGCAAGCCAGGAAATTGAAAGTCGACTTTCCACAAGCGCAAATACATCTCTTGGTAAATAAACGTAGCACGCAGACACATACTGACGCATTGCACGCCAATCCTTTTCGGGATCCCTTCTGAAGGAGCATAATTGAAAATTTGTCGTTTTTAAGATATTTAATTTATAGGTACTTATTAAGCATCATGATTTAATAAGTCGAAGAGTGCAATTGTAAACAAACAAGGGTTATATAGTCAGGCGAACCTGACAATGTGATACGCGACACAGATAAACAGCTAGCTATATATGTACGGAGGCTTAAATCGGAGCCCAAATTGTAAATTTCATTAAACTATCTCGAAATATTCTTATTTTAGGATATTTTTTCAATTTTTGGGGCAGACCCAAGCACCGGAGGCCGATCTAGAAAATTTTTCGAGAGGAAGTACTAAGCGTTATATTGAAAGAATAAACCAAATAAATATGTTCTCCTCTAAACTAAATATGTAATTTCTCTATCAAACTTGCTATATTTCCTGATATGTGGAATGAGTCATTTATTGTGTCGATTCTTAAATGGGGCCCAAGATCTAATTCAAGCAAGTATAAGGATATAGCCAGGATATAACCATTGAACATGTAGTTACCGACCAGTTCAGCAATTGTCTCAACTCGTTTCCCACACTCAACATGGATTTATAAAAGGCCGATCATCTGTCACAAAATATTTGGAACGAGCTTTAATGATTCAAGTCGGTTTTGTTCTTGGTCTTCAAACCGAGCTTACACCACGTAAATCATGAAATTCTATTATCAAAGTTGAAAGTTCTTGGTTTTCCTGATATGTTAACCAAATGGATTAAATTGTACCTTAAATTGGTCGTGATCAACGTGTTAATTTTAAGAACATCCTGCCATGGACTTTGAAGGTTACATCGGGCTCATTTTAATTATCACATTTGTTAATCTTTCAGTCAACACGATCTTGTAGAAACTACAGCTGATCGGTGAAATTTTTTTTAAATTCATAAAAACAGATATTGAGTACAATTTATTAAAAATAAATGAAAAAAATTTGTTATGCAGAAGAGCTGCAAAATTTTTATATGTATTTTTTAAAGCTTCGTAGAAAGTAGGAAAAAAATTTATTGTTGTTTTTGTAATTTTATTTTCAAAAAATAACCTTCTCCCAACTTGGATGCAAAATTATATTTAGTTGCATCAAACACTTTCCACGCAACAACAGTTTTAAAATATAGGAATTTACATTTTTAATAGAAAAATGAAAAGTTTTATTGTCAAAAAAGTACTGTTACAACTAATTTTTTTTTAAATCCTCTTTCAAAATTCTATTTGGTTATAAATACAACTAATATGAAATATTAAAACATTATTTCATCACTACGTTGAAAAAAGGCTGCTCACTTGACGTGGCTTGACTCATATATGAAAAATTTTGAAACTATTCCTGTGTTTCAAAATGTTACAGAAAAGGCGTAATCTTTTGGCAGCATAATTAACCAAAAACTGGGAAATTTATGATCAGACTTCCAACTGTACGACTAAAGACAAAAAACAAATTCCTTTTGTATATGAATATTAATGAGACCCGCGAAAATTTTTTTAAAATATAAAAATCATTTATTTATTATGTCCATATTTAGTGGCCGATTGGTATGGGCAGTGGCAAAAATCCGTATTGATGCATTGCGCTTAGCGCACAGTCATTTCAAAAAAGGCAATGCAACAATTTCCCAAAGCAATCCTGCAGATGTAATTGTCAGTATTTCGGCCACAATGAGCCAGTGATGAGGTATACATAAACACATAAACGAGCACTGACCTCTACATTCGCATACGTTTGCGTCTTTGCTATCGTTCGTCGTTGCCTATATTTTACCCCAAATAAAGATCGGACTAGAAAATTTGCGCCGTAACTTGTGAAATTCATGGATGAAGAGAAAAATGAGGAATATTGAAAAGCGAAAAAACGATTTCATGAAGTCAATAGCTCCACAAACACATAGAGCGTTCGAGCGATCGAAGGGGGACGCAGAAACGGCTGGACGTGCACGTAAGTACCTTCTGAAGAGCTAACTCAGAGCCGAGTGTAAGAACGCAATGCAAACTTTTGATACGCACCGAAGACAACGAACGGCAATGACTTCGGCTAAGGCAAAGGCGATGGGATGGCGATGGCGATGACGATAGTGATGGCGTTAGTTGGAACGGGGGTGATGGGGGACGGTGCGATATGCGAATTGAGAGTCTGACGGGTGCAGTTGCAGTTGCACTCGCACTTGCAGCTGCTGTTTGTTTGCTTTTCGTGTTCTTCTGTATTTGAGCGTCCGGTGGCTCCCGATCTAAAATAGATGCCATAAGACAAGGAAAATTATTGAAATCGCAAAAAATGATCTGAAATAATAATTGGAAAGGAATTTGGTGGGTAAGCGAAGAAGCGATTGAGTGCTGGCTTGTGATGCAATACAATGTTGAAAGCTGTGATTGGGTTTCTTAGGGATGCGAGCAATTGCATATTTTTCGTTACTGGGCATTACCCGAAGTTCTTTTGCTTGGAGTTCAATTCTGGGTCTCGCCAACAAAAGTCGAAAGCCCTGTGGTGCTGCTTAAAGGAATCAAATTTTCTAAATTTGTTTTTGAAAATATTTTAATGGAAATATGTAATTTTTGATCCAAATTGGGCGAAACCAATTGGTTTTCAATCCCAAGAATGTGCTCATTTTACCGTTTTTCATGCAATCAAGAGGAAAATAAAGTAAATTTATGCTTAGTGCGCTACCATATTCTCGATCATATTTGGGGACAATCACTAAAATACCGAATACTTCCGAACAGAAAAAACTTCTGTCGTTTTCTGCACAGCGTAATATATGAGTAAATCCAGCAGGAGGAAAACCAAGCCGCCATTAAGGCAATTTTAATGATTATTGTGTTACTTAATTTTCAATTAGAAAGATTTTGCAACGTCCCAAATGTAGGGTGCGTATGCAACAACATTTAAAAATCGTTTTGTGTAGTTGTGTGTAACACCCAGAACCAGTGAAGATAAACCATATGTATAAAATATATATGATCAGCGTCACCAGGAGATTCGATTAAGCCATATCCATATGTCTGTCCGTCTGTCCGCATTCAGTTTTCTTATCGAAGAAGTTGAGCTATCTTGACGAAATTTGGTATGCGAGTGTGCGGGTATGAGATGAGTAAGAACGTGTTCGAGAACGGACCCGATCAGACCATTTTTAACGGTGCCTCCAGTACTAGGGTCTGTCACGCAAATCCCAAAAACCGCGATTCTTCGAGATATTTCAGTTTAATTTAGAATTTGAGCTTATACTTATTTCGTCGGCTTAAAGTGTAAAACTGCTAAGTCCCCGTTTAACCGATTCTGACTTTTCGATGACATTCGAAAGAAAAAACCACACTGCATTGTTAGGCCAAAAATTTTTTTTTAATTTCAAATTGTAAATACGGATAAATTGGTGATGAGTAAACCTACAAATACCAACTGTGGTCAAAGTTCACAGCTTACACCAACAAGTGACTCCAACGTAGCCTTCGTAAAGTGCACAGAATAGAATTTAGAAGAGACTTTATATAGGAAGAAAATAAACCATCCACATTTTGGGTTTCCTTCCTAAGCTTTTAGTCTTGAAATAAAAATGTTTCTTGTTTACCCTGTAAAGTTTTGAAATTGTTAGTTAGCAGGTTTACACTTTAAGCCGACGATTTAAAACTCCGACTTAACTTCCTGAAACTAAAACAGAGAGCTTGGCAAAAGAGCAGTTTTCATAAAGAACTTGAACAAAACGAAATATGAGGCCCTTAATGGTACTTAAAATCTCGAATACCTTGTCTTAATAGTCGTGGTCTTTGGGCTTATTAAAAAAAAAAACATTCAATCATTTGTAGATAACGGTTTATTTGTGTCGCGAATTGTATTGTCAGGCTCGTCTGACTACAAAATCCTTGCTGGTTATATTCTATTTCGATACTAAAACCAATTGAGAATATGCTGTAACACAAAATCTAAATGCAAATCTTAGTGTTTAAAAAGTTACAGCTCATAATCGCCGACACGCCGCACAGTGGGGAAGCCTCATACATTTGGAAGAATGTAGAAGGAGTGAGTAGTCCAATGAAAGTCAAAATTGGTACACTTGGTTTTATGAATCTAACTAAAAAAAAAAAAATTTAATTGATCAACCCCTAGGGGTACCTCCCATAGACCCATAGTGATAGCTTTGTAGGGAAGCTACCTCTAAAAGTCAACCGATTTTAACAAAACTCAGTCAGAATGTTGGATTTGCAAAAATATGGATTTGTGCCAAAAATTATTGAAATCGGGCAGACTTTAGGGGTACCTCCCACAGGCCCACAGCTATAGCTTTTTTTCGGTAAAATGCGTTGCAATTTGCATGACTCCGTTAGCTAATTTATAAGTTTTTCAAAATTTTGCTAAAATTTGGAGATTTTTATTGCTGAAACCGAAAGAAGAGATTCTTATCTTTCACTTTTTTGCAGTAAGCCGATGTAGGTAGACATAGCTGCCTTTTTTTCCAACGAAAATGGCAAAAACTTCATTTTTAGTGCACTTTTGTATCGCACATATCTATTCGATAACTTACGTCAATTTATATTTTTTGTTTTAAATGCTTTATTTAAATAATATCAATCAAACTGCATAAGCAAACATTTCTTCCATATAAACCAGTGCTTTAAACACAATGCTACAGCGTTTCGACATTTTTTTCTAATGGTTATTTTATGTTAGCTTAGGGCTCTCTCATTCCAAAAGGTCAATGGTTTAATGGATTTAAGTAGCGTTTTCAAGATATGGCCCAAAATGTGAAAAAAGTCAATTTTCTCTACTTCGCCCCATATTTCGGGTCACCGTATAAGATAGCAAGCGCATAGATAGATGGAAAGGTGGAGACCGTGCGCAAATTTTAAGTGCCTAAACGCCAGCCTACAACTATAATTGTGGCTCCTATGAAATCAGAAAGGCACTTTTTCGCTCATATTTTCACTTTTTTCACTCAATTATTGCCATATCTTAGCAAGCAAGACTTTTTTCCGCAAGTTCCCCACTGTGCGCCGTAATCGTCTGTTCTGCTCTTCGAACTTTAAACGCATTTTTCTCGAAACAGAGCCTTTCCTACAATACTGAACGTCCCAAAAACAAAACTATCCAACTGATTGCTTAAAAATTTATATATATTTTTTAACTTACCAACAGCTTTCGCAGGTACCAGAATTGCATTTAAAAAAAAACATTTTCTTATTATTTTTAACGATTTTTGACATACGAATACAGACCTGGGCAGTCCAATTACGAAATTTTTTCAATTACAATTGAATTGGGCCATTACAAGCTACAAAGCATACAAAGCTAAAAAATTAGTACTTTTCATTTTTCACATAGTCATAACTTAAGAACTGCTTTTTCTAGGTATGTGCAATGTTCGAAGGACCTTATTAATTTTCAAAGCTGCACCTTTCTTCCAAAGGTCACAAAACCCTATTTCTACACATACAAAAATTTCTCTATCAAAAACTGTTTTTTGAAAGAAAAAAGTTTTCTGCATTTTACGAGCTAGTCTTACCTCTGACAGAAACAACATCCAATATCAGTCCCACTTATTTTCAAAAGGGGAAACTTTTTCACCTTAGCCGTGAGACTCTATCTCAAAAATGAAATGGACTTACCATAGAAAAATTGGGAAAAATTTTCTCTTGTCCTCAACGGGGCCTATGCCAATCTGAGAAAGGCGATAATGATTCGGCCCGAATATCGCACCCTTGCTACTAAATCGGCACAATTGTACTACAGTTTTAGCTTTGAGGCCACTGCGCCACCTCTAAACTTTGCTTAATCATCATCAAATTTTGCACACGTAAGTTTTTGATAAATACCAAACGTTTGAGCTCCTGGGAGACAGAATTGTGCAAAATTAATTTTTTTTTCCATACATTTGGCGACTACCCTAATGTTCACAGTTAAAAACGGGGCGAAAAAGTTGTGCTTGACAAAAATGCGCTCGCTTCGTTGTTACTGAGAGAAAATTGCTGGGTACGCATGTTCAATGCTTCGTATCTCCTAAACTTTTGAGTTTCCCATTTTCAAACTTACATGGCGCATTTTTTATACTTTAAGCTTAAATTCGATAAAAATAAAAATAATCAAAAGTGGCTAAGTTGTTTTAATTGCGTTTTAACCATTTCTCCACCAATTATACACTGAAAAAAATTTTTATTTTTGATATTTTGTGCACTCTTCAATACCTCAATTAATTTTCTATACAAATCGTTATTACTTATTTTTTGAGAAAAATTTTTTTATTCGGAACATTGCATGCAAAAAACTCGTATTTTTCATTTTGTCATTTTTTACAAGCCTCTATCTCGAAAGCTTAGTGTAATACAACAAAAATTGTGTGCCCTCTTACTTGTATTCTCTTGAGGTACAATTGATCCAAATATGAAGATTTTTCAGAACATGGCTCTTTTTTCGTTGTCCGCTTCACGTGGATTGCCCCATATAAAATTAATTTTTATATTATATTAATTTAATAATTTACAAAAAAAAGAAAACACGTTTTATGTAGTTTGACATACATATAAAGACATTTAAAAAAATAAACTGTTTGAACTCTATTATCTTATAAAAAAAATCCTAAAAAAAAATCATTTACAACCATAGATATTACCAATAACAAGTTCTTTAGATCGCTGCTCTCGGAAAAAGGTCACAAGTGCGACTATAATTAACCTCTACTCCAATATCCTTTTTTTATTAGCTCATGAGTAAAACCACGATTTTTCTTCTGCAGATCTTGGAGATTTCTTTTGAATGTTTTATTTGTTGAATGCATTCTGATGAACACTTTACAGGCTGAATAAGGTTTTGGAGAAAATCCACTTATCAGAGCCCTTGTATCTATTCCAAAAATTGTCAAATCAGCCTTTAAAATAACATATTCTTTCTGCGCTACAGAAACATGTCAACATTTTTCGTAAATAGTAGTTACAACAACAGCAATTTCTTCGCACGTTAAAGTTAAAACAACAAAACCTGATGCACTGAATAATGCGTTGCCACGAATCGACTGATTCTTGCTGGCGGTTCCACATTTTGATGAATATGGATTCGTCTTTAGCCACAGCTTTGAGAAGACGAAAGAAGTTTGGCCACAGCCAGAGGAGTTTGAGACAATGCTAAAGATGCTAAGCTTAAATGGCCTTCTGCGTTGGCCACCGCACATTGCAGCGGCGGTATTTGTTTTTTGCCACTAAAGCAACCGTGCATTACATCACGAATGCATCAGATTCGATTTTCCGGCAGAGCCTGCAGCTGCATTGAAGTCGGTCTCGGCGTCAGCAACGACACGATGGCAGCATTGGCCGCACCAGCAAAAATGTCATAAATAAATCGCAATGGCTGTGATAGTCGCTGCGATTGCCGCTACTCTCCCCGACCCCGATCCCTCGGCACTGACATTGGCATTGCCACTGCCACTGCCACTGCCACCGCTGTTGCCGCTAAATAAAACGCCATAAACGATGGACGTGATTTCAGTTGGCAGTCGGCTTGAAGCGCATTTGTCGCTTGTTCGTCGTTAGCTCGACTCCTCAATATGCGTGCGATGAGCAGAAACAAAAAAGGAGCATTTAAGAATTTCAAATGCTTTCTTGGTAAATTAACTAAAAATGCTGTAAAACGTTGTTTCTTTTTTGTCACTCGTGCCCGAAGCTAGGGCGGTTCCGGACGCGGTGCGGTGCTATCTTGTTTCCTATTTTACTAATGTCGTCGCCATTAGGAGCACCGATCGGAGTCTCGGTGTGGTTATGTACTGCATTCTTAGGCTATGTTTCGTAATTATGCGCCCGACTTCATCACTGGTGCAATGATTTCGTAATAAGGACTTCAACTGAAAATTTAATTGGAATTGGAGAAGTTCCAACAACTGCGAGCGTTTGTCAATGCATTCAATGCGGCCAGTTCGCAGAATCTTCCCAAACATTATCTATACGAGGCTCGAGCAGGTTTAAACCAGATCAAGCTACATATTATTTAGTGAATAAATAGATTGCTCTTAAAAGTCTCAAGAAAAATGAAAACCAATTCAATTCTTTCACTTAGTATATCGTCGACCCCAAAGTTATCTTCACGTATCTGCAAAAAAAGTTTTCTTGGGATTAGGAATTGACTTTAAAGTTATTTGGCAGAATCAAAAAAAGAAATTATCTTATTGAAGCCCGGATCCCACGATTTTTCCCCCCAATCAATGCGCCGATAGTGTGAACGCAATTTTCGGACTCTGATGCTGACAAGTGTGATCTTCTTGAACGGTTTTTGTCCCAATTTTATTGTTCTTCGATATAAGTATTTTTGACAATATGTGAGGATAATGCGATTCCAAACAATAATTGTGGAAATTGTTGAAACTTGTGCCAATTTGGGCCGATAAAAATCGGCGCAGATTGTGATATTTGCGCAGATAGTGCGATCCCAGCTTGAAACAGTTATATTTATTTATACTTATACAAAAAACCTTTTTTGGTGATTCGTGAAGATAACTCGGGGGCGACGATGTGAAAATTCGCTGCACCTCAATACGCAATGGATAGTTATTTAACCCGTATAACTAAGGTTCCCATCTATCCTGTTTTTTACAGGATACTCCTGTATTTTGGAGGCAAAACCCCGATCCTGCTATTTTGCTCAAAACCCTGCATTTATCCGGTATTATACTGTATTTTGCCCAATTAAAATGTGAAGTTATGATTTCATAAAGAAGTTTTGCTCAGACGGAAACATCAAAGAGTGGAAGCATGAATAATTTGGACACTGTAGGTTGCGAATACAAAGCAATAGCAACAATGGAAGAGTACATTCTCTGACTACCCGAATCAACTGGCTCAGGCGAGCAAATTTTTTCAGCAATTAATGAATATGGCCGCAGGAAAAAAATCGACTTCAATTAAAGGCACTTAAAGCCATTTTTTCAATAAAAACAAATTTCAAAATGCAATGCATCGAATTTTACGAGTTCCTTAAAGCTAATCCAGAGTTGCTTCGTCAAATTGCATCGAAAGATAAGTGCAAAGATGATTCCCAGCTCGAAAGTTTGAAAACTTAAGTAATTAAATTTTTTATTTAACTTTTAATTCGTTTTAAATTATTTGCAGTAACTGCTTTTCCTTTTTTTTTATACCCAGCGTAAGCGGGGTATATTAGTTTTGTGCAAATCTTGTAACAGGGAGAATTAAGCTCCGGAGATATAGAAAAATATATATAGAAATGATCAGGATCAAAATCTGAATCGATTTAGATATGTCCGTCTGTCCGTCTCCGTCCCGTCCGTCTGTCCGTCTGTCCGTCTGTCCGTCCGTCCGTGGTCGGATCTCCTCCGAAACGGCTGAACCAATGAAGTCGAAATTTGGCACACATGTATATCGGGGTCCGAGTATGATCCTAAGTAAAAATGGGAGACATCCGCCCACTGCCACATCCACAAATGAATTTATTGTGTTTTCAGTAAAATGCTTGTAACTTGCGAACCACTCAACACATTCCATTGATATTTGGTATACTGGTAAACTACAAAAAGGGGCATATCCTGGGAAAAAATGGACGCCGCCCTTTTCGAGCCACGCCCACAAATAAGCCCAAAAATAAGGGCTTATCGTAACTTGTGAAGTAAAAGGCGTAGAAGCTTCAAATTCGCAACATAGGTTCATCAAGGCGATTGAAAGGTGTAGGGAAATAATTTATGTGGCCCACCCACTGCCACGTCCACAAATAGAGAAGCGAATCATAGTGCGCTTATAATGTCGGGTCGCTGGGTATTTCAAAGTCGGGCTTGACCGACATTAGCTTTCTTACTTGTTTAAACTTGTGCTGGGATGTGCCGGTTTGGAAAAAAAATCATTCGGATGGTTCGGTTTTTACAGGGAGGTCCTTTTTACTGCGTGATGTTAGCCCCCAAAATTTCGTAATTTTTGTAAACAATAACGCCCTTGTTTATAATAAAATTTTAAATCTTAAACATTGTTTAAGGCTCATAGTCTCCAACCCAGTTTAAACTATTTGAAGGTTTAAACTTTCAAATGAGAGTCTTCAGGAGAGTTTAAGCTAGGTTTATTTATTTTACATGAAAATTTTTTTAAATTTCAAATATAGCCAAAGTATTTTTTTGACTTAAACTGGCATGAAGACTAAGGGAATATATTAGAGAATTTAAACATTCGAAGCGCTTAAACCGAGTCGAAGACTACGACCCTAAATGTCAAACTTTCATACAAAAACCGAATTTAAACAATGGCTTAAAGTTAAAATTTGATTATGAATAAGTGGTAAGTGATTAAGCTTGTGCCCAGGATGGATATTATGTGCCATTTAACTAAAATGAAATAGTTTGCACGGTTATGTTTTAATAAGGACATTTCTATTTTTCGTTAAGACGTTGGCCCCCACATTTGAAAAAAGTTAATAAAAGAAAGTTGTGCTGTGGTTGGCACAGCACAGGGATCTATGTGCCGATGTTCAAAACCAATAATATTTAACGGTAGGACTTTTAACAGGAGGTCATTTTTTGCACCTAAGTTTGATATAAACAAATTTAACATTAAAGCATTAAAAATAGAAAGTCTAAGACCTTCTTTAATCAATTCTCTTATATTGAAAAAGGTTTTTATAAAATAACTGAAAAACAAAATAAAACAGGGTTTAAATAACATTCAAACAAAAGACAAAAATAGACTTCACCTAGATTTGATGAACATCAAACGAGCGCACGAAAGCTTTTGCACTAAAAGAGCTTTACGACGAGATGTTAATGATCGGAGTAGATTCACCCCGTTTTCTAATAATTTTGACGTCTTCTCCCTTTTTTTCAAATATACTCCATTTAAAATTTTTCCACACCGAAAACACACATGAAGAAAAATAAAAAATGTAAGTACCTAGTAATTAAAATTGTTGGTCTATGTAAACGATTTGCTTTAATCATGTTTCTCAATTTACTCAAATTTTAATTTCCTATCCGTTTTTTGCAATAGCTTGCATTGTGTCAGTGATGCCAGAACTGCAGATTTTTTTGGTAAATTATACGATTTTTAAATGGGCAGTGGAAACAAACCCACCATTGCAGCTAGCAGATGGTACTCCATTGTTGCATTAGTACTCACCGAACCAGATTATGAGATCTTTTCTATAAGAGACAAAGAAAAACTTATGGCTCGTTTGAGAGCAGGCAAAACCCAATTTCCTGTGATCTGGGAATACTGATTCAATTTTGAAGTGCCAAGTGTGAGATCCTGTATGAGTAGTCGGATCAGTAAATTTTGTTCGGAGAAATTCGCTTGCACTTACTGGTTGAATTTTGACCTTGCATTAATATATTGCATTATTCTTGGGATCAAATGACGAGAGTCCCGAAAAACTAGTATTGCTAAACAAAATATCATTCTTTAAGACCGTTTTTGAATTATGTTACAGCACTATTATAACGGATCTGCTTCCAATTTTTATACCCAGCGTAAGCAGGGTATACTAGTTTTCTCACTCTTTTCGAACATAATGAAAAGGTAGGAATTTGAGTTTCTCTAAAAAACGAAGGTCAATTTTAAGAAATGCAAACAAACTAGCAGGGTCATCAATCTCGATAGGCAAAGACCTTTGTGCTGAAAAACGAGCACTTAAAAATGCGCTTTTTCATCTAAAAAAAGGGACATCCTGGCAATCGACAACATCTTTACTATTAAGCTTAGAGATGAATCCCTAAAGATAAACAACCATGTTTTTTACTGGAACTCCAAGAAAGAGCTTATGTGTGGAAAGCAAGATGGGAAACAATTCGCTAAAAAAAAATAGAACCGCCTTAAAAAACTAATTTATCAAGCCGTCAGCCCCAGTACATCTAGTAAAAATTGTAATGCTAAAAATGATATACCAATTAAAATTAAGCTTTTATCATATAATACTTCTCGTCTTAGGAACAAATTATTATTTAGAAATTTCTTCGAATTCTTAAAACAACATGACATTGTATTACTTTTTGAAACGTTTTTGGAAGGAAACGAGGACGATTATGAACACCTGCTTGCAAACATCTCGCTTCATTGGGTTCGCGCAGTCCGTTCGTCAAATAGAGGCCGTGCCAGTGGGGGCTGTCTCTATGCTGTGAGGAAAGAGTTGCTTCTCCGCTACGATGTTGAGATCACTAACCTGGAAAACACTATAGCATTAAAACTAAAAACTGGAGTCGACTATTTATACGTCGTGCCAGTTTATCTCAATTGCAACAAATGGGACGAGGACTTTGAACGACTGTAAGATTTTTGCCTTGGCATTGATAGTGAAAATATCCTGCTCGTCGGTGATTTTAACGCTAGGATTGGTTATGCGCAGGAGTGCCGGTAGCAAGTGTTGTCTTCTACGTTTTTGAAAATTCTACACGGAATACAAGGGACCAAGTAATGGACAGAAAAGGTAGCAAACTAATCGACATCTACTGAAATTGAACGGCAGAACGCAAGGCGATTCCGAAGGAAACTTTATAAGAGGGCAAGCGTATACCACTATCGATTATTGTTTTATTAAGCCCAGTACATCAAGAATATGTCCGTGGGTGAGCAAATCTATTCAGATCATTAACCTTTAATTATCGACTTCGAAATAAGCTCAGATTTTGACTTACGTGCAACGCCGCCGAATCTTTTTCCCAAATTGAGTTGGAAAATATGCTTGCCTCCGTCTATGGTGCAAAACTGGACGAAGCTATAATCGCGCTCAGACCTTCAGATTTTGAGTCCGCAGATCTTGTGAATAAGCTAACATACTGCATTAAAAAAGCAGCAGTCTGTATGAAATCCCTGGCAATCTCTTCTTTCGAGCAGCCATGGTTTGATGCACAATGCGAATTAGCAAGAAAGCGCTCATTTTGCCTACTGAGGAAAATAAAATCGAACAATTGCCCTATGGCAAAAACGCGTTATCTCGTACAAAATAGAAGCTTTCAAAATTTATGCAAAGAAAAACGGCTTAACTATTATCGTCGCTTAGAGTCTGAACTTGTAGACATAAGAGATGCGAAAACCTATTGGAAGATGGTAAGAAGGTTGAATGGCGTCGGCGCGCGCAAACCAATAAGGGCTAATGCTCAGTCAATAGCTGCTCACTTCGAATCGCTGCTGCACGTAAAAGACATAACACCTCGTTTCACATGCGCACTTCCAGTTATCACTGATCCCTATTTGGACGCGGATTTTATCGTGTCAGAAGTTGAAACAGCAATAAATACGGCTAAAAATAATAAGGCTCCAGGAAAAGACCGCATATCCGCCGAATTTCTCAAAAATGCCACACCAAATTTTATTGCTTTGCTGACTACCGCCTTCAACCATGTCTTTAACGGCTGCAATATTCCTGAGTGTTTTAAAGTCAGTATATTTTTTCCACTATTTAATTCATTATTTGAGAAATAATGGTCGTAGTCTTCAACTTGGTTTAAGAACTTCGAAAGTTGAAATTGTCGAATATATTCTTTTAGTCTTCAATGCCAGTGTAGTATATCCTCCTTCGCGTAGAAGGATTTATATTTTGATTTTATATTGTTTATTTGTTTATAATCTAGAGATTTTATTTTATTATGTCCTGCTATTGCTGAGCAGCAGGACTCGCAGAACTATTTGGCGGCTAGCGCCCAATATCTCTATGTTTATACGGCGGAGATCCGCCTATTGGTTCAGCGCTTTGCGCTTAATTCTACCTTTCATGTTTATACGGCGAAATGAGCGCCAATTATTGAGAATGGAAAATCAAAAGGTTTCGCATGTAAATCCAATCTGATGTTCCAACTGAACTTCAAGCCTTATTTATATCAAAAATATGTTAAGGAAGCTTAATGAATTACAATTGAAAAATATAGTTTGTGCGCTTGTATGTATACATACTCAATCAAATACCTTTGCTTTATTTGAATTTTTCACAAATTTTCATATAAAATTAATTATCTTGTCTTAAACTCTGCTGAAGATTATCATTTGAAAGTTTAAACCTTAAAAATTTTAAACTACGTTGAAGACTATTTTTATTTATTCCAATGAACTCACTGTTACACCCTCATATGTAAGACTCGCGGAGTTTTTAAAATTTGCAATTGGCAATTCAAAACACAAGACAAATGTCAGAACGTGCCCTTGAAATGGCATCCGGTTCGGAATCTCCTTCCACAAGTAAGAATGCCAGCCGTGTGTCTTTCATCGAGCCTTCAGGAAAAAGACAGCGCTGTTTCTTTTGTCCCCATGATAAAAATTCAAATAAATATTCAACTGTTTGCGAAAAATGCCGAAAATATGTTTGCAAGGAACACAGTACCAAGGCTATTGTCTGCCTAGATTTTGGAAATAAGTCTTAAAATAACTTAATGTAATATTTATCTTTATAAATATGAAACAAAAAACCATAAATTTATTTTAAAAAAAATATAAAAAAATTAATTTTAAAAAAAAAATTATTTATATTATCTTGGGTCATTTTGACCCAAAAGACAAAAAGTGTTACTTTTTTGAAAGAATGCAGAAGGGTTAAGAAGGGGGACCCCTCTATTGCTAGCAACTATAGAGGTATCTCCTGTTTAAACGTAACTGTGAAGTTGTTTAGCGCCATCGTACTCCAGCGTTTAAAAGCCGTTGTAGAAAATAAGGGTCTTCTAAGTGAGTTCCAGTTTGATTTTCGGCGCGGTTACTCAACGGTGGATAGTATCTTCGTACTATGGCCAGATCTTTTTTTCTCCAGAAAAAAAAAAAAACGTTACCTATGCTTCATTGATTTTAAAGCGGCTTTTGACTCAGTAAATAGGCACAGCCTACTTTATAAACTAAAAGATTTTGGGATTTCAACAAAAATTATAAACACCATATCTGGTCTTTACGAAGACAATGTTGCTGTAGTTTGGGATGGAGAAAACTTATCGCCACGCTTCACAAACAACACTGATGTAAAACAAGGCTGTATTCTTAGTCCACTCTTATTTGCGCTATATATTGACGACGTGACGTCCTTCATTCAGGAGGAATAAACTTTAATGGTGAAACAATAAAAGCGCTTATGTACGCGGACGACCTTGAGCTCTTGGCGGATAGTCCAGCCGCTCTTCAAAAAATGTGAAATGGCCTTAACGATTACTGCAAATTATGGGACCTTGTAATAAACATTGAAAAATCAAAAGTTATGATTGTCAGAGAGAGTAGAGGTCGGATGGCAAAGCAGGAAAAGTGGTTTCTGAACTCCATGGAGCTTGAACGTGTCACTCAGTATAAATTCCTGGGCGTTTTTTTAAAGCGCAAATATGAGTTTTTCCAGTCATGTTTTTCTTGAAAAAATGTTTTTTTTTTTTTCAAACAAAATGTGGCAGCTAGCGCTAAATACAAGCTTTTTCAAGCCACTTCTCAAACTATTATGTGCTATGCCGCGGAAGTCTGGGGCTACTGACAATTTGAGGATGCTGAGAAAATGCTCAGATACTTTCTAAGAAGACTGTTTCGACTGCCTTTGAATACACCGGCATACGCTCTGCACCTTGAAACGGGTTTATCGACCATGTACGCATTATCGCTAAAGACTCACCTGGCATACATGAGGAAAATAATTAAATATCCAAGCCACACATTAGTAAAAAGAGTTGCAGAACATCTGCGAACAACCAGATCACAGTGTTTCAGCAACTGGATCAGCCTGTCGAGGGAGTACGATGCCGACCTGTCCTTAGACTGTCCCCTGCAGTGGAACTTGGAACATGACGAGCTACTTGAGAGAGTCTTATGCAAAGTAAAAGCAGTTTTTATTGGTCAAGCACTTCAAAGTACAACCAGAAGCTCCTACAAACTTCTATCCTGCGATCTAGTAGATAATACATATTTTCGAAATAGTTTCAACATCTCGTCGATCTCTTTAATCTTCCGCGCACGCTGCGAGTTGTTACCTCTAAACTACTACCCCTACAACGCATCTGATAATGTTGAGTACAGCCTATGTAATACACACGAAACTGAAAATGTCCTTCATTTTATATCCAGATGCCCGATTCTAAAGGAAATACGAATGCTGCATCTACATAGCAATATTCTCTCATCTGAAAATACCATTGAATTGTTAAATGGAAGTAACTGGATTGCTATCGCAAATCACGCCCTGACATACCATCCCAATATTTTAAATGAAGCATTTTAAACATTCAAGAATCACTAAAGAAAAAGTATCAGAAATTACAATTGTTATCTCTTGCCACTTAAATATTTTTATTTTTTTTTTTTTGGCTGACGGCTTTTTATGCCATGCCAATAGATGCGTTTTTTACGCAAACTTTTGTGAACTGTAACCCATAACTTCTCTGTATCGCATTTGCTTTATGTTCAAAATAAAAAACTACTACTACTACTTCTACCACTATATATTCTTGATCAGGATCAACAACTGCATCGATTTAGATATGTTCGTCTGTCCGTCCGTCCGTGGTCGGATCTCCTCCGAAACGGCTGGACCAATATATATATATAAAAATATCGGGGTCCGAGTATGATCCTAAGTAAAAATGGGAGACATCCGCCCACTGACACGCCCACAAATGAATATAATGTGTTTTCAATAAAATGCTTGTAACTTGCGAACCACTCAACACATTTCATTGATATTTGGTGTACTGGTAAACTACGAAAAGGGCCATATCGTGGAAAAAATGGACCCCTTCCTCCTCGAGCCACGCCCACAAATAAGGGTTTATCGTAACTTCCGAATTAAAAGTCGTAGCAGCTTGAAATTCGCAACATAGGTTGACCAAAGCGTATGAAAGGTGCAGGAAAAACATTTATGTAGCCCGCCCACTGCCACGCCCACAAATCGATATTTTTCGTTACATAGTCCGCCAATAATGTCGGGACGCTGGGTATTTCAAAGTCGGGCTTGACCGACTTTAGCTTTCTTACTTGTTTTTTTTTAGAAAACTTGGACTCCAAATGCTTTTTATCCGAGAAGAAAATTGTCATTTTTGAATGAACTGCGAAACTGGCAGAACTTAGCTTTGTATATGGTTTTAGTGGGGCCACTAAATTGACTTACGTAATAACAGTACAGTTCAGTATTTAAAAAAAGTTTATTTTTGTATGAAATTTATGCGTTTAAAAAAATATTTGTTTAAAATTGAAGTATACTACAAATTTCATACAAAAATAATATTTTTTTTGAAGTGCTATAGCTCGTAAATGGTACCATTAAGCAGGGGCGGATCCAGAGCCATCCGTTGGAGGGGGAAATAAATTTTTTTTTTAATTAAAATGTTCAATCCGTATTTTAGAAAGGATGCACTATACAAATATTTTATTAGAAGATAAGCAATTGATTTTAAAAAAATAAAAACGACAAAAACCTACAAATAAAAAAAAAACTTATTTAATTAAAAAAAATTTTTTTAATAATTTTTTATTTAAAAAGAAAAAACAAACATTTTGTTACGTATATTTAATATAGCAATTTTATACAGCTTAGAAAAAAAAAAAATTTCAAAAAAAACCTATAAGCATGGAATACAAATATATCGATACATCGAAGTTAAGCATCGATACCTTCGATTCAGCGATGTTCACTCGGCCAACCTAGTACACCGAGAGAAAAAGGTATTTATATTAACTGAAAAAGCTGGTTAAAATAACCGAGTTCACCGTTAATTGTTAACTTATGTACAGTTGCGGTCAACACAACAGTACAAACACAGTCAATAAGGATATAACTACCTGATGGTTGATATAACTGTCTCGCGGTTAAATCAACTGTCACCAGCGACTGGGAAAAAATAATTTTTTTTTTGCTTTGACTTTTTTTTATCTTTATTAATTTTTTTTTTTTATTAAATTATTATATTTTTTCTTTATTTATTTGTTTCTATTTAAATCTTTTTCTCTTTCATCTCTTTAAATTTTCTCGCCTTGGCCGAGCCTTGAACCGCTGACCTCCACTTCGCTGGGCGAACGTCTTAACCATTACGCTCTAAACGAACGAATTTAATTTGTTGGTCAAAATGCTCACTTGAGTTTATGGTTGCTTAAGTTTTGGGGAACGTGCTTAAGGAATTGTTTCACTCCCAAAATTTTTTGCTTGAAAATGAACCATTAAAAAAAAATTTAATAAATTAAAACCTTAAAAATGTAGGAGAAAATTTTTGTCTTCCAAAACAACTACACTCTGAACAAAAAAAAAAACTGTAATTAAAAAAAAAATTCAGAAAAATTCCCGCCGCCAGCAGAGATAGAACCCCGAAGCTCACGACTGTCGAGTCACAGTTTAAAGCACTGAGCTATCGAAACCTCCAGAGACGGTTGATCAGAATGCGAACTTATACGTCTAAGTGAACGAAAGCGAATTTGAACATAAAAAGAAACTGTTTTTCAACTGTTCGTTTGACTGCCTTTTTCAGTGCATTTAACGCGGAATACAGTTTATTTGACCACTCTTACTTGAACTGTTCTAAGTAGTTGATTTAACTGTTGTTATTTCTCTCGGTGTATAGGGTGACCAGAACTTTTTGGGGTCAAGTATGGAGAAATGAAAGTGAAAGAGGGAAATAGTGGATCAAAAAGGGTGTGCTGGAAAATAAATTAAAGCTTTTTTCAAATTCAGTATATTTTTCATAGAAACAAATTCAAATTCAACAAAAAATTCATATCTTTCCTATATTTGTATAAGCAAATTTTCGAATTCGTTTCTCTTTGGCGGGGGGGGGAAATTTCCCCTTTTTCCCCCCCCGTGGATCCGCGCCTGCATTAAGAGAGTTTTGTCTGAAAACAAAAAAAGTTTCTCTTTACTCGACCTATCGATGGTTTCATTTTTTACAAAAGTTTTCGGGACACCTTGTATAATTTTTGTCGTGTATCCAGAATAATGGCTCATCCAGTATCCAAACGCGTTGAATTAATATCAAGCATGTATCTTTCTGTTTTTGATATGCTTACAAATTCGAAAACGTTGAAGAGTCGGGAGATCCGTGAAGTCAACTTTTAAAATCGATTCGAATCGCAGAAATGCTCAAAACAGCGGATACGGTCAATAAGTTCTTATCACTATTTCACTTTTATGAAAATGTAAATTTGAAGCAGTTTTTTTGTCTGCCCTGTAAAATTTTTCATATGTGAGCTAGCAGGTTTTCACTCTAAGCCGCCGATATACATATTAAATATACAGTTTAGATCAGGGGTGCTGCGAATATTCGCATCCGTAAGTGCGGAGCTTCCGCGCGAATTTCAACATTTGCATCCGTATTCTCAAAGGCATTTATCGATGTGGATTTTCATGCGGATGCAGTTGTGCCAGAGTTCTTTGAAAAATAGCTGATTGTAAGAGAAAGAGACAAAATGTACCATAATCCGTTTTGGTTTTCTTCGTATCAATTATGTGTTGTCCTTTACACCGTCATTTTTGTCTGCTGTCTTTGTAAATAAAAAATAAGGAAACCTTAGGAGTTGAAAATAATGAACGTCAACAAAATTGGTTGGACAAATAATTTTAAATAGTTTGTATTAAATATAGCAAATGAGTCGAAACCCAGGGGTCTCACTATGCATATTATATGCTCTCGCAGTGGCAGAATCCAATTTTGAGGTCCACATAGTTCTTTCGGTTCCAGATTTAGCCATAACCTCAAAAACGCATTCTCGAGCGGGGTCTTAGAGCCTACTTTTTACCTTATAGCAAAACGTAGAAGCGGTTCAGTAATATGGAACTAAAAATTGGATTCAGTGACCCCGGAAACATACATAGGTATAGTAAGCACAGTGAGACTTGGGTCTGACACAGCAGCACTTGGGTATAAAGCAGCAAGTAAATTTCCTATACCAAACACATGTAGAAAAAACAAAGAAGTACTTTGGCTTACTTTCGCTACTTGGACGCATCCGCTAATTACAAGTAATCGGACTCACAGGGCTGCATTTAAGTCATACAGTTTCTATATTTCTGTCGACCTATCATCGAAATTTCAACTCTGATTTCCTTTCTTCAAAAGAATGAGCTCGTTAATTCCTTTCAATTTTCTTTAACAGCGTTGAGCCCTTTATCTACTCATTTGAAATTTTGATAAAAGTTTCTTTCCTAAAAATAATCATATCTGCATTCGCGGATGTCAAAATCACCACATCCGTGACACCTCTGGCTTAGATCATGTTGAATGAAACTCAGGCTCCAAATTGCGGATTTTCAAGCGGGGCAAATGTCCAGAGCGGCAAAAAAGCTGGATCGAGCCCTGATGAAACTAACAGGACGTAACGAAATACAGGTAGCCCAATACAGGTAGAGACTAGAATTGTTTTTGTAGGGAAGTTTCAAATTGTTTTCAATATCAAATTTGAGAGCAATCACAGAGAAAACTAGTTGGCTGATAGCACTAAAATGGTTCAGAAATGTGGATTTATCATGCGATTGCGGGATATTTGAGAAGTTAGTTAGCATTAAGAAACTTGGAACTGCGTTCATGCAACAGAAAACAACAGCACGATTTACTCGAGCGAACACTATATGTACGTATGTATGTACCTTTCTATAAATTTTTATCAAGCTTTCTGCAAACCCTCATGTCCGACTTAGAATTAAGAGTAAATGAGTAATTTTAATCAGAGTTGGGTTGTACGGAAAGGATACGGATGCGTACTCGTGCCTCGAACCAGCTTGTTTAATCTATTCTGACGCTGTCGATCTCACGGATGCGTTGTGTTGTGCGTGCATATTTTGAAGTATTATTTCAATTGGGCTTTTGTGATACTTTTTGCGAAATTACGAAGCTTACGGACTAGTTATGGACGCATTTCGTGTTTCGCCACTCCGCGCATCTTGGGCCGCATTCTGTTATTTGTATTTTTCTATTTATTTTACAATTTCATTTTGCTTTTACGCAACGTTTTGTTTGTTGTTTTTGTATTTTTTTAATTAAAAACAAAAAGAATAGAGATTTTGATGAATGCATCCTTTCAACCCTGTGGCTTCGCTTTTTTAACTTTTTGTAGTTTTTTTTTTTTTTCATACTGCACTTTGTGACTCGTTCGGGGGAAGCGGCTGCTGCTACTGATGACGGATGTGTGTCTGATGCGTATTTGTGATATGCGTAGAAGAGTCCTGTTTGCGTTTTTGCGTAGACAAGTGCGTTTGGATGTTCGTATGTGCTCGTACTCTGTGTTTATATTTGCATTGGCGCTTTTTAACATGGCGACAGTTCGTAGTCATCGCTTAGAATAGAATTTCAAAAACAACAACAATAACAACAAAGAGATGCCCCTCGTGCGCTATACTTCATTAGAAGGTGTTGTTTTTTAAGGACACAATTTGTCAATGGTTCATGGCCATATGAAGAAACTTTAATCCGAAATGATGTGTTGGGATTTTGCGTGTTGTCTGGGGCCTTTCTTTTTTGCGGAAATTAGCCGAATTATTTAAAAGGTTTTTTTTGAATAAATATTTTGACGACCAAGATAATTGTATATAAGATCTGTTTGACAGGCTTTTTGGTCCGGATGTGCTGTATGCGAAAGGTTTATAAAACACAGTCCATAATTTTCTCCCAACGTTTCGATGGTTAACTTTCCATCATCTTCAGGGGATCTGTTTTATTCCAACAATTAACAAAAATTAACAAAATACACAATTAGATTAAATAATTTTTTTAATTTTCATAAATATCTATGGTTTTGGACGATAACGATATATTAATGGAAATAAAAATGCTCTAAAGATTTTACCACTTCTGCCAGTTTTTTAGGGGATTATTCGCCTGAATGTCGCAAAGCAAAACCTAAATTACCTAAAATTTAATTTTGAATTCTTCCAAAAACTTACTCCACTTAAGATCATAAATGTCTTTTAATTTAGGGTAGAATCCCCCAATCTGGCAACTGTGGATTTTACATCGGTTTCTGTGAGATCGGCGAAAGTGGGTATGTTGTCCAGTTCGGGGCCTAATGCATACTTTCGCCCCAATACTAACATAATTGTGCACCCTACAAATGTCGCAGTCGGTAGATTTTGTAACCAAATAAGAGGCCACGAAACCAACAGCAACAACAGCAATAAATACAATATCTGGAAACAATTCAAAACTTGAGTGCTTTTCAAACAGAATGCAGCAAAAACTCTCGCAACGAAGGATCAAAAAACCATAAGTTGCAAAAAAAAAAAAAAAGGGAAGAAAAAACATAACAATACGGGAGAGAGGAAAAGGCGAAATGAAAAATCTGGAAAATTAAAACAAAACAAAACGCATCACAACGCACGATTTACGCATGAGAAGATTTCGGTTGCGGCTCGCGAACTTTTTCCATTTTTTCCTCATTTTTGTTTGACTTCCTTTTTTTTAATTTTTTTTTTTTTTTTTTTGTTTTTCAAACTCGTAATTTTTCATATCCATTTCACATCGTAGCCTCTTGTGAAGTCATCAACGTCAACGACGCATTCAAAATCGTTTGATGGACGCAATTTTGCAGTTAATACACAAATTGTTCGTAGTTGCATTCCTGCCGTACCAGTTGCTGCACTAGTTGGTGTTGCTGGTGTGGTCCTACTGCTGCTGTTCTTATTGTTGATGAGATCGTTGGAGCTGGAACGGTTATGGTACTGGCATTGTTTTCGACATCATTGTTTTTTTTTTTTTTTTGCTACCACAATTGAAATGGCTTTTAGGATATTCGGGATGAGTAGATCCATTAACCGTTTTTCGCCAATTGTACTCGAATACGGTAAAATGATTTTCATTTGCACTTATAGATTAATGAAATTGATTCGAAACCAAATGATTTGTGATAGTTAGATTGATTAAGGGGCATTCTAGAGTGGAAAGCGAAATTTGAGTGTTTTTCAGAATTAGTTTTACAAAGATCCAATATAACCAAACACATTAAAATTTTCATAAAATAAATATCCATTCAAATTTAAAAAAAAAAACATTTCTTTTTACAATTTTAAAACACCTCGACGACCGCAGTTGATTGAGATGCCAATTTAACTACGAAGCGAGTGGCTCTGGGTTCAACTCTCAGCTAAGGTCATAGATGTTTGCTCGTTTTTGTTGTTTGTTTCTGTTTTTCTTTGTTTTCCCATTATTCGTTGTATAACAACGGGCCCATGTGAGGCCTAAGTGTGTCACCCATAATGGTGGCAGCCAAACTAACCTAACATCGGAGTCTGATTTATGCTCAAATATGCTTACGGACAGCCTCTTGTACGATAAGAAACAAGAGATCTGAGGATTATGGGTAAATTTTGACTTCAGATTCGTGTTCAACACCCCGAAAAACATAGAGGGAAAAACAGCAAAAAAAATTGGCATCATCTAACGTATTTATTGCAATTAGTCTCACTACTCACGATCTATTTTCCTGGGGTAGCTCATCGCGAGTAAGGGCCCGTGCGTAGGAGGGGGGTTTGAACTCAAGTATGTATGTATGTTATCGTTACCTCACGCTGTGTTACTAACACTGCAACAGGAAAATTGTGCCCTAAGATTTGACTACAGATTCCCATAGTACTCGGTGAGTAAAGCAACGCCTCATACTTAGTTTAGTCAAGTTGTCTCTTTTTCGTTTTAAAATCGGTCTCAAAAAGTGTAGCCGAGAATTAAGCTGCGCACTTACTTATGCCTATATCTCGCAACGTGTTCAATATTTCTCTTTCCTATCTATCACAAAGTTCTGGCCCTACACTCAAACCAAATAATTTTATTACACATTCATCCAAAAAACTCAATCTCGTTGGTACAAATTGCAAAAATCTGGAAAATTTTGCGATTTTTTCATCAACTCTTTTGACCTTTTGTGGCCCATAGTGTCCATACCCAGCCGGAAATTTCACTATTTCTGCAGTACTTCGGAAGTGGTGAAAATTCATACTGCGACTACTCGCATTACTAACCCTTACTTCTAATGAATTTTGTTAGGAAATGGCCGCTATTTTCAGTACTTCAAAATTCATGTGTTATTCATTAGGTAAATGAGTGTATGACCTTAAATCGCATGAAAACTTCATTTGGGCAAAACGTACATGCTGGCTGGCTGAAATGGGTCAAACGTGCATGATTATTTCATTCGAAAATAGAGTATGTGCTGCTAACATGAATGAAAATATCATTCTGAACAAATGCTATGGTGCCAACGGGAATGAGAATTACATTTGAAAAAATAGTATACGCCGCGCAGATCTGAGAAGAGAGGAAAAAGAATATTTTAAAGAAATTGGCGGATATGGCCATATTTCGTCACTTCGTGATTGTGAGACATTTATGACCTTTGGAAAGACTTAAGAGTATAAATTCTTAAAACATCTTAAGTACAAAAAAATTATAAAACTTTTGAGAATTGTAGCACACGGATTGAAATACATCAAAAAACATGACAATTTCATAGGATCTGCATTGAAAATAGGAGTATACAACACTCTTTCAAATGAAAATTTCATTTGAAAAAGAGTCTGTTGCAACGTGCTCTTGCTTCTGTGATATTTTCACTGGAAGAAGATTGGTACCCGGCTGGGTACCAATAAGAATGTTTTGGAATTTTTTTTATTTAAATATAGTAAAATTATAACTTTACAACTTCTTCAAGCAAACAAACTGCATCTAAGCGTTCCTTAATACCGTTTTTCCACTTCAAACCGGATCAATTTTTATCAAAAATCTGACGAAAAAAACTCAAAATTACTCTTTAAATATGCATGAAATCTTTCAATCCATCGCAAATGGTTCCGAACCATGAAAATAATTTCTAATCAGTGTTGCACTGTTTTTTTTTTTTTCTGGATAATCTGCCAAGGAAAAAAGGGATTTTGGGAGTTTTTCCCCTTTTTTGTGGAAGTGCACTGCTCAATCATCCCAGCAGCGTAAAGGGTAGTAATTAACCTCAAAGCAAGTACTCTTTAAACACTCCCTACCCGAGTACTCCCAATAATACAGATTGACATATGAAAGGCGAGTACACTAAAGTTTACTCCCTTTGAGATCGAAGGTGGATGAGTTCGTTCATTAATGTACTCTTGCTGCTTAGGACTCTCGCTCAGCAACCGCGTGGGTCGGGGTTCGATCCCTAGCTAAGATGAGAAGAATTTTTTTTTTTCAAAAACGCAAGTTGCCGTTTTGACGAACACATTAAATTTGCATGTTTAGCGTTATGAATTTACCAACCCAGAGATCAGCGGTTCGAGGTTCAGCCGAGGCGAGAAAATTAAAAAAGAATTAAGAAAAATAAAAAATTTTAAAATAAAGAAAAAAGCAAACCACAAAGAGAAAATAAACAAAACAATTTAAAAAAACAACTTTTTTTTCTTAAAAAATACTCCTTTGGGGAGTACTGTTGTACAAGTACAAGTACTCCCTTTTGGGAGTACTCTAAGATTACTCTAGGAGTACTCGCTTTCGCTGCTGGGATGTTCTCAAAACTTATGTGAATGTTTTATGTGTAGAGTGTCTCAAACGGCACGAGGATATTGGGCTTATACAGAATCTGTTACCAACAGCTGCTAATTACTTGCCCATGTCTGTAACAGTTTTACAAACTATTTCTACCTAGGGGTCCCAACTTGAATTTTCTATAACATCCGTAAACAGAGAAGTTAATTTTAATAAGGCCTACATACATACATACCTACTTATCTACAGAGTCTTGGAAAAGACGATAGGGGCTTTTCAATTCAGATCACATTGCCAACATTCCTCGTTCGATTGTAGGTATTGTTTACTGCTCATTCGCCCTTCCCCAAGCTATCGCTGTTTTGCTTCCGAAGCCATTAACTTTTACTTTGGAATGACAAGAAATTTACGCATCCTGACTTACAGGAACCGGAAAACAGCGCCAATTTAGCGATATTTATCTTTTTCGATAACCTTTTCTGGCACTGACCGTCCCATTTGACGTCGGTGCGTGTTTTGCTAGCCAATAGTTTTTGCCATAGATTTTGTGCGTGCCTCATCCTCTCAACGGCAATCCTTGCATTACGTTCAAATGGAAAACGGAAATCGCGGTTTTTCGTTTGTTTTATGTGCTTCCAGATAAGTCGATTTACGCAAAACTTGGCTCAGTTGTTTTAATTTTCAGAAGCACAAAAGGAAACGCAAAATTTAGTATTCCATTCAAATGTTATTTGAGGCCAAATGGCCTTCGCAGAATTTGAATATTGTATATTTAAATAGCAATGGGCTTTTATTGTTTCAAATCATTAAAAAAAGAACACAGCATGAACTGTTTTCGACACTTTTTGAATCCACACCTGGTGATACTGACAACGAATTGATATTATATCTTTATATTATATATTATATAGATATCGTTTAAATAGGACTTTTAATGCAGGTGCAGCTGCACTACTGAGTTATGAAGGAAAAATCTTCGAATACTTGAGAACAAAGAAAATAAAATTTATTAAAAAACGACGAAAGAATTTCGAACTTTAGTTTACGGAGGATTTTCGTACAATGCACTTTGGTTTAAAATTCAAATATTTAGGAATAAAAGCATATGTTCAACTTTTAGTTTTTTCAAAACCAAGTCTCATTTCTTGTTATGTAAGTGCTTTAAAAATAGTGGGATTCAAACAGGTGTGCAATTTTTGCATCCTCGCAAATTTTGCGTTCCTGCGAATTGGTTTGTATGGAAAAAAAATTCTGAGGCCGGGCAAATATTGCACATCGATTTTGATGGGCAAAATTTGGGCCATGTTGTGTGGAAATCTGTACTGCCCAAGCCTACTGCGTCAACCATTTCCATATAAAAAATTTGTTTTAAATAACTACCAGTGCTTAAAATAAGCCGTTTTTGTGCGTAAAACCGGTAGTTGGCATTGCTTTTCGGTAGTTGGCAATTCGGATTTCGGTAGTTGGAAATTTTTTTCAAGCCATTTTCTCAGAAGCACGTGAGTGCAAAGTTGACGAAAATATTGATGTTGATGATGACGACGAGACCGAAGAGTCTGGAAACACGATCTTTGAATCTTAAATTCATATCAACTCTAAATTTTTATTTCATTTAAAAATTTTAATTAAAAATGTTCCCATATATATTATTATTATATGCAATATTAGTAATTTGACTTAAAAAGTTAAAATAAAGCACTTTTGAACCAAAAAAAAAAAACAAAAATCGGTAGTTGAGAAATATTTTTCGGTAGTTGGCACAAATCCTTATTTTAAGCACTAGTAACTCCTATTTAAAATTAAACCTATAATGTTTTAAAATTCGCTAATATCACCCGTACTTTATAAACCTTGCTAACAGTTGTGAAAAGAACTCGAACCAGGAGCCAAAATCGACCTGACAGTAAAATAATAAAATCCTGAAAGAATCCAAGCGTTAATAATAAACTGAATCCTGAAAGGTTCACATGTTGATCCTTATTAAATAATAAATTCTTAGAAGTGTTTCGTTTATTTGTTTTATTAGGCCCCATCTACACGATGCAAGTTTTCACTTGGCAAGTCACTTCTGCAAGTACTTGGCAAGCAGATTGCATCGTGTAGAATGCTTGCAAGGACTTGCGGCAGGTTTTTCAAGACTTCCATGCAAGAACTTGCCTAAAGAAAATTCGGATCGTGTAGAAATACAATCTTCCAATTTGCTAGAAGCTTTTTTTTACTTGCATGCTTACAAACTGTCAGGTTCAAGATACTCAAAAAAGTAGCGAGTGCGATGTTTCAATATTTATTATTTTCTTCATAGCTAGCTATTTACTGAATAATATTCTTCGCATTTTTTTTTATCAACATGGCTGTGTCAGAGGAGCAAATTGAAATAATTACTGAAGAATACCAGCAAAATGAGTGCTTGTGGCAAAAGTCACACATGGACTACAAAAACAAGCATAAACAAGTAAAGAAGTTTACATCGGCTAAGCCGACTGCACACATACCTTTTCCTCAGCCTAAAATATGTTAAAACATTACCATAACAAAAATTTCTGCCGTTTTCGTTGTTCTAGCTTGGATATCTATTTTTAATTCGATTAAGCTTCTCAAACTCGAGATTATTATTAAGCACAAAATTTTCGCGGATAGTGGGCATGGTCAAATTTTAACCGTTAGAGGGTATGTAACATACTCCGTGCCAAACTTAATATACCCTTTCCTTCGGAAAAGGTATAAAAAGAGGCAGCTTACGAAGCCATTGCCGAAAAAACAAATTTGGAAAAGCTGGTTATAAAGGACAAATTGCATTCATTGCTCTGGAAGCTCTGGGGGTAAACCAGTGAAATGGAAGCGCTTTGAATTGTTCACCTTCATTTGATAGAACGGATCTGCTTTTATCATTTTATTTTACATACAAAGAAAACTATACATTTTAAATTGCCTTGATTGCTAGACATTTTAAAACAATGAAACGTTTAGCTGGAACCAAGGCGTATTTAACTGCTCTTCTTCTTCCCTTTTTTCAACTCGGAACTGTCAAAATTTTGTATTGAATTTCGTACGCTTACAATTTTCAACCAAATTAAAAATGTTTATATTGGAACAAAATTCAAACAAGTGTGAACTGATTTTGACATTTCCGAGTTTTTTTTTTTACAATGTTGTTGTACTACTGCCACCACCTTGTTAAATACGCCTTGGCTGGAACAATATTAATTTTGTTTTGACATGTTAGTCATGACTAACACAGCGTCGTTCATGCAAAAGTGGAAACTTTTTGAAACCCTCAAATTTCCACACCTACTTGAATACCTCTAATTACTAAATGAATGTCTGATGGGAGTCAGTTATAAGTCAGAAAGCGTTCAAAATCTTCGTTTTCATTTCTCTTTTTATTGAAATTTGGTATATGCAAATTGCATTAAACACTCAAGGAGCTATAAAAAGTAAACAAAATTACAGAACCTGTGTTTATAAAATGGAAAATATTAATAAAGGTATGAAGAAAGGAAATGGGCATTTCCACGAAAACGTACCCTGTGCAACTGCAAAAAAATTACACTTTAACACATTTTTGTTCTTCTTATTAAAACATATATATTATACATGCATCATTTTTTTCATGTAGAGTAATATTAAAAAATATGTCTGGTTTGTATACAAATTAATTTTGAAATCGTGCTATTTAAACACATCGCAAACCAAAAAATTATCCCTTTTTTGAGCTTTCGCTACAAGCTGTTTTTGAATATGTGGCAGCACAAATAGATATCAACTAAAAAGTATGTCATTTTATCTGGTTTGCAGAAAAAGTAGAATGCTTTAGGTTATATGTTGAAAATTTTACAGACGTTTGGAAAATTAACCTTAGACTGTCACGCCCGTTACCGATAAACTACAAACAGTTAAATTATCTTTTAGCAAAAGAATTTAACAAAGTGTTAACCTGCAGATAGTAAGAAGGTAATTCCGTTTAATAATAAACCGAAACCTAGTTGGAGTTTGTGTGACAGAGATGGCATTTTTAACATTTAAAACGATGTCACACCCGTTACTTAGTTATTTTCTTGTGTTATATTTTTGGGCCAATTTACCTTACAGTTCATTTATAGTAAATTATAAATAATAAATTTTAAATAATAAATAACATATAATGAATAAATAATTAATAATTAATAAATTATAAGTAATAATAAATAATACAAAATTAATAATAAATAATAAATAATAAATAAAAAAAAAATAAATAAACAAATAAAGAATAAAATTAAATTATATAAATATTAATTAATATAGAAGTTTATTATTTATGTATTAATTAATAGTATATTGTAAATGTCTTAATTAATACTGTATGCTGACGACTCACACTGATCACCACACACAAAACCTTATTCTCAAAACCTTATTAGCAAAAAAAGTCTATTCAGTAACAGGAAACCAAAATCGTGTGATAAAAAACCAAAAACTTTTAAAAGCAAGTTATTTAACGGAAAACGAATGAAGCTGTTTTTACGAAAATACTACGTTGATATTTTTATACCCAGCGTAAGCGGGGTATATTAGTTTTGTGCAAATCTTGTAACAGGGAGAATTAAGCTCCGGAGATATAGAAAAATATATATAGAAATGATCAGGATCAAAAACTGAATCGATTTAGACATGTCCGTCTGTCCGTCTGTCCGTCTGACCGTCTGTCCGTCTGTCCGTCTGTCCGTCCGTCCGTGGTCGGATCTCCTCCGAAACGGCTGAACCAATGAAGTCGAAATTTGGCACACATGTATATCGGGGTCCGAGTATGATCCTAAGTAAAAATGGGAGACATCCGCCCACTGCCACGCCCACAAATGAATTTATTGTGTTTTCAATAAAATGCTTGTAACTTGCGAACCACTCAACACATTCCATTGATATTTGGTGTGCTGGTAAACTACGAAAAGGGACATATCCTGGCAAAAAATGGACGCCGCCCTCCTCGAGCCACGCCCACAAATAAGCCCAAAAATAAGGGCTTATCGTAACTTGTGAAGTAAAAGGCGTAGAAGCTTCAAATTCGCAGCATAGGTTGTCCAAGGCAATTGAAAGGTGTAGGAACAAAATTTTGTATAGCCCGCCCACTGCCACGCCCACAAATAGAGAATTTTCATAACTTCCGAAGTAAAAGGCGTAGAAGCTTCAAATTCGCAACATAGGTTCACCAAGGCGAATGAAAGGTGTAGGAAAATTTTTTTTATGGCCCGCCCACTGCCACGCCCACAAATGAAGAGTTTTCGTAACTTCCGAAGTAAAAGGCGTAGAAGCTTCGAATTCGCAACATAGGTTCACCAAGGCGAATGAAAGGTGTAGGAAAAAATTTAATGCGGCCCGCCCACTGCCACGCCCACAAATGAAGATTTTTCGTAACTTCCGAAGTAAAAGGCGTAGAAGCTTCAAATTCGCAACATAGGTTCACCAAGGCGAATGAAAGGTGTAGGGAAATAATTTATGTTGCCCTCCCACTGCCACGCCCACAAATAGAGAAGAAAAACATAGTGCGCTCATAACGTCGGGACGCTGGGTATTTCAAAGTCGGGCTTGACCGACTTTAGCTTTCTTACTTGTTTATAATAGCTACACTGAAATATATTTTAAAAAACTCGTCTTCCTCATATAACTCTTGTTTCAATTTATATTGTCACACCCGTTACTTTTTTCTGTCACACCCGTTACTTTTGTAAATTGGTATAAAACACATACGAATACCGATACATTATAAGTAAATACTTCTTCATAGTCAGAATACTCCTTAGAACTGTTGGTTAAACATTCTTTTTATATGTTTCCTGGAAAATTTTACAGAATCGATTAATGAACACAAATAACATACAAACCCCCATTTTCTAACGTCACACCCGTTACCTCCTTTTGAAGGTTTTTAAGGCATTAAAAGTAATTTTTAACGGATTCTTTGAAATGGTAGAAATACTTTAAAAATGGAAGCTTCAAAAATATCCAACACTGTTATCGAAGGGTTGATGGTTTTAGAGAAATTTAAAGAATTCGCCTAAATCTGTCACACCCGTTACTATGGAAATACCCAAATATAATATGTTTAGTTTTGTAAAATAATCGTCACGTAAATGCTTTTGTGTTTTTAATAAGTTGGCTTTGTTGTGCTAAATTTTTTCAAGAATTTATTGTGTTTAGTGGAGTAGAAATATTGGGGATCAAATAGAATCAAGAAAAAATTTATATGTGGTGAAAGGTATGCTATATTATGTAACGATGTCCGCACAGTTCCATTGTTTTCAGGTCCATAAAATCTTAAAAATTCCGATATTTTTATACCCAGCGTAAGCGGGGTATATTAGTTTTGTGCAAATCTTGTACAGGGAGAATTAAGCTCCGTAGATATAGAAAAATATATATAGAAATGATCAGGATCAAAAACTAAATCGATTTAGACATGTCCGTCCGTCCATCCGTCCGTCTGTCCGTCTGTCCGTCCGTCCATCCGTCTGTCCGTCTGACCGTTTGTCCGTCTGTCCGTGGTCGGATCTCCTCTGAAACGGCTGAACCAATGAAGTCGAAATTTGGTACACATGTATATCGGGGTTCGAGTATGATCCTAAGTAAAAATGGGAGACATCCGCCCACTGCCACGCCCACAAATGAATTTATTGTGTTTTCAGTAAAATGCTTGTAACTTGCGAACCACTCAACACATTCCATTGATAATTGGTGTACTGGTAAACTACGAAAAGAAACATATCCTGGAAAAAAAATGGACGCCGTCCTCCTCGAGCCACCCCCACAAATAAGCCCAAGTTTGGATTAAGAAAAATAAGGATTTTGTTGCTGTATACGTAAAATTAGAAAACTAATTAGTTCGGATGTTCTTCATCCAATGCTTTTGTCTCCGCAGCAGAGCTCGAAAATAACTGTCAACCTTTATCTCACAGTTATTTGGTGAAGTTTCGAAACGGTTGAGAGAAATCTTCGAGCTATAAGGACTCTACGCTCTAAAGCAGCAAGTAAATTTCCTATACAAAACACATGTAGAAAAAATAAAGAAGTACTTTGGCTTACTTTCGCTACTTATAGTTTTCCTCACTCTGTAAATCTCGCTATTAAAAAAATTTCACAGTCTCAATTTTCCTTTGGGACTTTTCATTAGTCCATAAATTATTTAAAATGGAAAAAACCATTTCAGTTGGGGCATTTGAATCCGGTAAGCTCAAATAAAATTCAATTATTTTTAATAATTGAAGCGGAGCCGCGAATAACGCTGTAAGCGACAAATATTTTGAACCTATTTTTTTGGACTTTCACTTTCAATAATACTCTAGTCCTTTGAGCTTTTTTTATTTGGTCAACTCTTGGACATTTCACAACATTTCAGAACCATAATGAAGCGAAGAGGTCTTGTAAGTATTGAGTGGTACGTCAAACCAAGAATATGAAATTTATCACTTACAACGTTATTCGCGGCTCCGCTTCAATTGACTAGTGAAAAAAGCCTCAAAGGACTGCTGCAGTAAGAATCTTTTTGATTTGCATGGCGAAAAAGAGTAGAACAAAAACCAGCACATTTACGAAAAACCACATATTTGCCATTTTGCACAAAAAAAATATGCAGAACAAGTGCATAAAAACAGAAAACCTCTGCTAAAACAGATATGATGGTCACCGTAACTATACGCTTTTTGTCTTCAGAATGAAAGATTTAATTGGAACAGTAGCAGACAAGCCAAAATTACGTAAGAGTAGTAAGTACTCTCGGAATTATTTGTTATCATAAGATGACACAAGAAAAATTTGCTACATTCAGCTCCTTCTGATATGCTATGCTTTTCCACGTCATGAATGATTGCAGCTTCTTCACTTCTTTATATGAGAATTATCTTAGGAAATAACTAACTGTACTTCAAAGCACCCTTGGTCAATTCAAATACAGAATATATTCTTCTAGAAAATTGTAAAATAAAAGCTTCTCTCAATTTAATATATTTAGATTATCTTATTCGCATGAGGCAATCTCTGCGATTGTGGCGGCACGGGATATTTTGAAGAATGAAAATTCAGTCTAAGAAATTCTTCTTATTTAGCAAAAAATTTATTAATAACCAAATAGAATGCTGTAGTTGAATTGAAAAAATTAAATATTACCAAAACTCCATTTTGTTTACTCGCAATCTACAGTAACATTGTTGTCCTTTTTGGCAACATTATGGTTGTCGCCAGGCTTGAGATCTATTGTATAGGACGCAATATATCCAAAAATCTCCTAGAAGGCCTAATTAATAACTACTGATATCAAATTTAAAATATTTAAACTTTATAACAGATGCAAGAGATTATTTTTGGTACAAATATTTAAATAGATAGAGACAAGGGCGTACCCAGGGGGGCCAGGGCCGCCCTTCCCCCCTCTCCCTTAACAATGCAACAGTTTTATTTTTTGGGAAAAACAACGTAAAAATGGTAGCAAATATTATCTTAAAATATAAAGTCATTGTCAGTTTGACTTATATTGACTATTGTTTTTAAATCAGTGAAGCTAACTAAACTAGTCTTTAATGGTCATTCGCTGGCTCATGTGAAAGTTGCAAAATAAAAATTATGCCAACCATATTGTGCTCGTGTAAAAAGGCCCCTTGAGTACAGCTGGAAAACAATCGATGTTCACAACCATCAATTACCAAATTTACACGACACGTTTTAAACGTACTACCCAGCAGGCATTTTAGCTGCAAAAAAAAAGCTCAATATGAGCTATTTATGATTTTAAAATTTTTTGTTTTAAGTCCAAAATAGCGCTATGTTAGATAAATATGAGGTATATATGAGTTATTTGGAGCACCTTTCGAAGCTCAGTATGAGCTAAATATGAGATAAATTTATAGCTCATAGATATAACACATTTACTTCATATTTAGCTCATTTTCTTTTACACGTCCAGTAAGAAAGAAAATAAATGTTCATATTTGATTTAAAGACTTGATAATATAAGGCCGTCAATAGTGTAGCGGTAGCGTGCTTCGTTTGTAATCTGATGGCTGTGGGTTCGTTTCCCCATGCAGGCAAACTAAAAATAAAATTTTTTTTTTACGCATTGAATTATTTGCAAGAAAAAAGGCGCCAACTTTGAGACCCTATAACGATGGTGTCTGGGGGAATCCATTCGCCACGTTAGCTTAACTACAGGGAAGAAGCAGAGAGCAGTAAGTCTTACGGATTATTTAGTCCTTCTTATCTAGCCAACACTCTACCCTCTACCTCCTCAGCCAATGATACTGCTTTGTATGTTTTGTTAAAAAGTGTATATAAATTTAAAACGTGAGGTTAATATGTAAGCGCACAGTGACAAATTTTTGAATATGCTCTACTAGAAGGCTTTGGACCTTTTATCAGTTCATAAATTAGAAAATTTCATTTCAGCCAGTATTAGCTCACAAATACGTCATTTTTTGCTAAAAAAAAAAAAAAAAAACATAAGGATTGATGTCATTTTGAGCTCATTATTAGATCACAACGAGTTTGATTTTCGGTTTTCAATTTCAATCTCATATTAAGCTCTTCTGAAGCTCATTTTGAGCTACAATAGAAAGTTTCAATTTTGTGAGCTCATTTTGCCTGCTGGGTAGTAGGCATCATTGTTAGTTTCGATAGACAAGTTAGTTTTGAATGCGTCATTTTATATTCCAAGTGAAAGAATTTATTGAAATTTTATCAGCATTGCGTTGCAGACAACCATTAGTCGATAGTTTCGAATATCAATAAATAGTGGAAAAAGTTACAACTATTGATACTATCGATAGTGCCATCCTCCCTGCCATAGATATTTTAAATATTGTTGGAAGCGTGGGGTTTTCGCTTTTTTTTTTTTTTTGCTCCCCCTTCATTTAATGCTGGGTACGCCCTTGGATAGAGAATATAATACATCTTGAGACTCATTAATATATTATTATACTTATAAGAATGATATGGAAACTGACCATATAGAACATTCACTTAAATTAAATAGTATGCCCTTCCCTTTAGAGTATTAAATTTCAAATCAAAATTTCATAACTGGATTTAAGTTGTTTTAAACTAGTTTCGTAACATATCAAGCTTAAAGCTGTAAGAATCTTGTAATTTTCATTTTGTTTTGGTGCCATAATTAAACGTACATACGTATTTCTGATGACACTGAAAATATTTCAATTCATTTTGTTAACATCCTAAGATTGTGGATGCTCTTAAGGTAACCGTTAATAAACGTGATACCTAAGAGCGTAAGTATTTTCTTTGATTGTGAAAAAGACGGTTGAATTACGTGTATTTCCCCCAATTCGCGTTTTCACATACGTGAGCAATTAATTGCGTTACATTATCAGCAACTGTTACCAGCTGCATACGTACCTACATCGATTTGATTTGGGCCCTATGTAATTAAACGAAAAACAAACATTTTTTTGTAAAAGCTTATAAATTTAACTTAATGACTGATTTCATGCCGTTTTTTGCGTACAAATTAATTCTGCTTCCTCAATTATTTTCCGAAAAAACGTGCAAAAATGTGCACTTTATAGAACAAAAGAAGAATGAAGAAGAAAAGGTGCAAGAGAATTATAATTAACTTTTCGCTGCTCAAGAAATAGGAAAAATATTTTGATGCCAACGTAAACAGACATGAAACGCAACTGCCAAAGCAAAAGATGGTCTCGGAGAGGAGAAACAGATTTCAACGAAATATTGTAATTTGAGTTGAGGGGGAACAAGAAGGCTGAATTATGCACACGGCAGAGGCCGGGCCAGAGCCAGAGCCAGAGCCAGATCCAGAGCCAAATGCAAAAGGGAAGACGATTTTCAAAACGAAAATTAACAATAATTATGCACAAGTCGTTGGGAACATTCTTGCAAAAATATTTCTCTTGCCTCTTGTAGAGCTACATTGTTTGTGGTTCGGGCTCGTTGATGAAAATGAATGAGAAACTAAAGAGAACTTTTAGTCGTATGAAACATGAAGCATCAAGTTTTTCAGGATATATTTTCACAATTTCTTTTTTAATTTTTTTTATTTGTTTTTGGGGGTTTTTTGACTTCTGACATTTGCCTATGAAAAAGACTGACCAATAATAAAATGAACAACTAATTTTGCATCGCAGCCACCAGCTATGTAATGGAGAATATGCATACATTTTTTTTTTTTATTTGCTTATACGTTTCTACTAGTTATTACATTAACAAATATACAAATATCAGGTCTGAAATCGAAACCATTACGAAAAAAATCAAATACTAAAATTTAAGCTCATTCAAACGCTTCCGTTTTTGCGCCCTTGCTCGTGACGTCAGTTTACACTAATTCCATATCGACTGTAGATATGGAAAAAATTCGATAGTCGAAGTCAGAAAATTATTTTCAGCGCCACATAAGCATTCAGTCTGACTGATAATTCACCCGTAAATTCTTAGATTCATACAGGGATGGATACCACTTGAATTTTTGAACTGGTTCGGTTTGGTGGTTCAAGGAAACATCGAACCGCTGGTTTGATTTTTTAGAAAATATATACCTATATATATACCTTTTCGAACCGCGGTTTCGGATCGGTTTATACGGTTCAACGAATTGGTTTTTCTTATAAAATGAAAAACGTTTAATTAGTTAAACGTAACAATATTTCTATAAGCTAAGTATTCTCAAGCCTAACTTAAGTCTTGGGGAAAGTAACATAAAGCGTGGAGACGAAAAAGTGTTACCATATTCAACGATTTTTGTAACACTGAGCCAATCCAAACGAACTTAAATAAAACATTATAATTGGAAATTGAAACAAAGGACCTTTTATTTCGACTCAGTTTAGAGGCTCATCCTAGGACTACAACAAGTCCTCCTGTTACTTGGAATTAACGCCAAAGACTTTATCGGACCTTAAAATGGCGATAATTACAAGCTTCGGCTAAGGCCAATTTTATAGACACCTCAAAAAGTAAAAAAAAAAAATACATGTAACGGAATAAAACCGAAAGCTATTGTTGTTGTTGTTATCCAAAAAAACCTTTCTTATGTGCAGCTACTTTGTTGGCCATTGTTTGTCTTTCTCCTTAAGCTTTAACATATCCGTTACTGAGAAAAAAATTGGAAATGCCAATTTCCTGGTCATGAGTGTATGTCAACCGAACGTTATGAGACTTGCAACGGACATTATGTTCTGGCGTTATTCTGGCCTTTACAATGCACAGCTCTCCGTCCCGTTTAACTTGCGCATACCCGATGGCTGTATCTCCATAGGACCCTCGTCCAGATCTGCCATTAAAAATAATAAATTTTTCTCCATATTTTAAGTCAAACGTACCTTGCAGCTTTGTACTCCTCTGAGCTCAGGAGAAGTAAAATCCGGATTTGCAGCGAAATACGTGGCCATCATAAATACGTCAATTTTTGGGAGATTGTCGGATTGCGCTTTCACAAAACCGCTTTCAGTCATTCTCGTCATTAAAAAAAAAATTTTTTATCTCTAATTGAAAAGTTTTTTGACATATCCAGGCTATCGATTGCGATATTTTACTATCGCCTATCGCTAGTTTCGTGTAAATGACGTCACGTTTTGCTATTAAAAAAAAAATGTTGCGTTTTAGAAAATTTTTGCCCGGAATATTAAAACATGCCACTTTTTGATGGTTAAATTTTACTATTAAATTAAAGTAAATTTTAAAAATAATTGTATAGCGTGTTTTCATAACGTGTTTGTATAACGTGCATATTCTCCATTGGAAGATAGCTTTGGGATTTGCTTTGAAAATTCGAGGGCATTTAATTTTATTTTATTGTCTCTTATTACATTATTTGTGATTTTTGAAGGAAAACCTTTGCATCGATAGGTTTTCACTTGGTATGTAGGCCAACGACAATAAGACTGACTAAATGGAATGTTATGGCACTTTTGAATGACCCCGTTTAGACAGGGAGACAAAACGCGAGACACTGGAAGGAAACACATGAGAGTGACGGAGATGGAATGTCTTTCGTCTCTGTCACTCTTATGTGTTTCCTTCCAGTGTCTCTCTTAATCTAAACACGGACAATATGGGGGGATACTTCTTTATGATTTGAAATCTGTTAACACTAAAACAGAGCTCTTGTAAACACGGCAGAGTGCTCTGAAGAAAGAGAAGGCTCTTCAAGCCGACTCGTAGTGTAACTGAAAACCCGAGTTAAAATATTCACCATAGCATAGCAAAAACATCGTGTTCCCAAAAATTAATGCGATGGAACCGCAATCCACAATCATGGTGAATGGATTCATTGGAACCCTCGGTAAAAAAAGAATTTTTTAAAACATTCGCTCATTAACGTTTACACATTTAGGTACTCCCGATTGTGTGAAGCTAAGCATTCGATGGGATTCAAGGTGCTGCCCAAACAAAAATTTACTACGTTTATGCGGAGGCGAGTCTAAGAAAGAATATTCAAGAGGTTTTTAGGGCCATAGTGGGCACCATATACCGACTTTTGTTAAATTTCTCTATGAAAACCGCCCCTTTGACACGCCCACTTTTCCAATTTTTTTTTTTTTAATTCTATTTGGAGGCTTAAATATACGCTCAAATTCTAGGTTGCATTGAAATATTGCGAAAAAGTCAGCCTTTGAGGCAGTTTTGGGATTTTTGTGACAGACCCTAGTACTTGAGGTACCCTTAATAATGGACCGATCAATGAAATTTTTTGGGAGGTTATTTATGGCTACATAGGAAACACAAGGGCCGAATTTCGTTCGTTCCATTTAAATTTCGGGTGTAGGTTTTCGAAAAACGCCCTTCTGCCACGCCCATTTTTCCATTTTTTGAAAATTAAATAACTTGGCTTTAAATATGTTCAACTTACAAATTTCATCAAAATATCTTGAAAAACTTCGATTTTAGAGCAGTTTTTGTGATTTTCATAACAGACCCTAGTACTGGAGGTACCCCTAAAAACGTTCCAACGTTTCTACGACAATCCAGAAACAGTTGTGTCTCCTCCGTTGCGGAGGTGCGAATACATACATATGTTAAGAGTGCAGGTCGGAAAGTCTTTCACACAACTAAATATTGAGACTTACACGGATTGGGTCGGATCGAATCCCATCAGTTGAAGTAGGCAAGGAATATAGGCTTGGCTGCTTACAACAATTACTGTCATGGCGAATAGTACACACAGAAAAATATGACCCCATAATATCGAAAAGATCTCCTTATTGAGCGATTTTATAGAGAAACCTTCTTAAACTATATGAACGATATGCTTTTTCCATAGAGAAAACTCTTTGAATGCATAGAGAAAATCTTATTGAAACATTTTAATAGATATCCTCATATATTTAATGTGAATATCTTATTATTTCTGTTGAAGAATATGGAAAACTTCTTGATATAGTCAAATAATAAGGTGACCATATCAATCAAACTATGTGACATTCTTATAAAAATGACGTTTTAATAAGATATCCTTATTGGAAGAAACTCGCTTTAAGAAGAGGCCTTTTGAATATTAAAAGCAAGACTTATTGATTTAAAAAAGTATATGATTTCTGTATTCATTCCATAGTTTAAAAAGACAAACCAGTTGTTTTGCACTTACTTTGATAAGTACCTATAATAAATGTAGCAAGCTCAAATGAGATCTCGCAATGACGAAGTTGAAGTGTGTTAGATTTGTAATCTGGAAGGTCCTAGTTCGAACCCTGCCACAGTCAAAGGAATTTGTGGAAAAATGGAGAATGAAAACAGGCAAGTAATTTTCAAGGAAAAAATACGGGGAGCAGAAAGTAAGTTGCTCACAAATAAGTAAAGTCGCTTTTATTGCGCCTTGCAAAACGTCATGCACAAGCTCTTTCAAAAAAATCCTGTACAATTTTTTTTTTTTTTCAATTTTTTAAGTAGAAGGAGGTTGGGTAAAATCATTTATTTCTCAGTTTTTTAAATACTGTAAAATTTAAATTATCTAATTTTCCAAACGAAAAATCCACGGTCGCTGGAGCAGGGATCGAGCCCGCCGACCTTTAGGGAGTTATCCTCTTATTTTTTTGTTCCATTTTTTGTTAAAATAAACGATAAGTTTTTTTCTACGGTTTCAATAAGACAATATTCTTGGATAAAAACCATAGAGAAATCTTATTGTTTTTCTTCCATTTTATGTGGTATCGTTTTCACTGCCTTGCGGCGGTCAAGAAATTCAAGCAATTAGACATTAATGTTGCACAGGAAAAAAATGTCGTAAATATAAAGAAAAATTGCGTACATTGTACGAAATTATTCGTACTTTTGACCCACGAAACGATTCGTACAAATCACGAAAATATGGGACATGAAAAATTCGTATATTGTACAAATGCATTCGCAGTATATACGATTGTTAATATGTACGAAGTTTTCGCACAACCTACGAACACATTCGTGATAGCTGCAAAACTTATTTCGCAATATTTACGAATCTATCGTAAAATGCACGAACGCTCCTATTCCTTGCACACTGAAAAAAAAAGGTTGAGTGAAGCTAGCTATTCTCAAAGAACCAAGTTCCCCGACTCGGGGGACCCCGAGATCCGATTGGGAGTGAAAGAAGTAGCATCCCAGTAGCATCCTGCTCCTGCAGAAATCAAAAGTAGGGGCCCCTGCCTTTTAGCGTGAGGGCCTAAGAGACAGTGACCGGTCATCAGTCCAACTATGACTGAGAGGCGACTTTTCGAGATCCTGAGTAGTTCCTCAGTTCGTTTCTGGTCTACGCATGGCCAAGTCAGCCTAGCTTTTGCACAAGAGCCCCCGATTTCGCATTTCTCCTGAAATTACCTTTTGGCCCATTCTTCAATGAGAAGGCGACAGGTGGCACGAGGAATCTCCGTTTGCTCCCCGATCCGGGGAACAACCAGAGTTGTGCCGTGTCTAGCCAGCTCATCAGCTGTACAGGTTCCAGGAATATCGCTATTCCCAGGTATCCATACCATCTCTATTTGAAAGTACTTTCCCATCTCATTGAGAGGCGAAAGACACTTCGTGATCACTTTTGAATTGATTTAATTGCTGCCTGACTATCAGTCAAAATACTAACTGTAGTGCGAGTTATTACATTTCACTGCAGCCAGCTAACTGCCTCGCCGATGGCAGCTATCTCTGCCCGAAAGACGCTGCAGTGATCCGGGAGCCTAAAACTAAAACTCATATTAATCTTCTAGCAGAACACACCTCATCCGAGCCTACCTTCCAACTTAGAACCATCTGTAAAGAAAGATGATCGCCATCCAGGAAAGAATTATGCGAATTAATTTTTCTGATCAGAGTGCTCCGCTTCGCCCACAACCAAAAGGTATTTCAATTGATTCCTTGACCACTTTGGGAAAAAGGAAAGATTTGATAAAACTATTATAAGTTAAGACACATGGGCTTACATTGAACTTCGTTAACCAATACTTCCATGCCTGGTTTTCGTTTATTATTTCAGGGACCTGTTGATAAAGTCCCACATAGCATCACAGGGGTCAGGATATGCAAGGTTGAAAACGTGGTATGATTTTAAGCATTGTTATATCCATTGCCTTGGCGAATAGGAAAAACCAATAAAAGTTTATGGTTTCGCTTTTTTTTTCTGAGGAGAATCAGATTTTTATGGAATTCTTTTTTTCTAAAAAAATCTGTATTATGTACGTAAATTTTCTACATTGCTTCACTATGTTCAAAAATCATTTTGTTAAGGAATAAAATAGTTTGAGTTGAGCTAGCGATCTAAAACTTTTCATGGGTTATTTATGTACATATAAAATTAACGCCTCACTATAAAAATAGGCGGGCTACGTCAATTTTTTGGTATAGCTGCCACAAAAATTGAACAAGTTTTTGAAAAAATTCCGCCAATTAATTTTACCTGACGGCAATACTAACTAAATGGGATAACCGATGTCACATATAATGATTGGTCAAAAAGCCTCTGGAGCGTTTTCTCAAAATTTTTGCTTAAATATGCTATGTCCACTTGGGTGTCCCATAAAAAAAATTTTTTTTTGGAACGTGATCTTTCTAAAAGCTAATGAGCTAATATAGTTTTGAGAATTTTTTCAGAATTTTGTAAAAGGTTTAGAGGTCGCTCAACGCGGTTTTTCAAATTCGGCCATTTTTTCCTCAGATTTTGGTAAAAGCTTTCTTCTATGCAATGTATTTCTACATTTTTAGGCAGTTATCGGTAGCAAAGCATCCAAACCTAATTTCCATATCCACAAACTACAAAATATACCATTATTTTAGGCCATTAATATGCCATTCAGACGACATCGAAATCCCGGGATTTCGGCACTTTTGAGGATTTCGTTCGATATCCAGTCGAAATCCAGGGGATTTCCCATACAAATAAATGTCAAACGAAATCCGCTAAGAAATTGGATTTCAACGAAATCCTAATGGAAATCCGGAACAAACTGAATGCAACTCTGTGTTTTTCGATAGGTATCGATGAAATGCTGCAACACTACTGTCAAACTTTGAAAAAACCAAAGTTAACAACCAGGCAATGCTGCCACACGCAAACAAAAAATTCCCTAGAATCTAAAAATATTTTTCAAATGTATGTTTTATTCAATCTATTTCAGATTTCAAACCGAACTTACGCTAAGTGCATTGCATGCAAAAAAAATCATTAAAGGATTCGGTGAAGTGACTTCAAAGTTTATTAAGCACTTAAGAGTCAAACACCGTGAGAGCTTCAAAAAAAACAGGATTTATAAACTCGATGGCAATAATTTTCAAACTGCCTTTAATGAGAAACTGATGGACGCAATTGTTGACTCCACATTACCTGTTTCCATTTTAGGAAAAAAATCCTTCATCGCCCTGTTTGAAATGACAGGCATGAAAGTGATGAGCCGGCAAACTGCAGTTAAAAAGTTGGCGGACAAATATACGGGTATGATGCAAAACATAAAAAAAAAATCTCCTCCGCGAAGAATTTTTGTACAAAGGCCAATATTTGGTCTGGAAACCGCAGAAGCTTTCTAGGTTATACGTGTCATTGGCTAACGGAAAATGGGGAAAGGCAATCGGCAGCATTAGCATGTACGAGAATATTTGGAGTTCATTCCGCTGAGAAAATTACGCAGATGGTAACTGAAACATTGGTTACTGAAGGAAGCATCCATTGCGTTCAATACATCCTTAACTTCGTCTGCACCTGTTGAACGACTTTTTTTTTTTTTTTGCTGGCATTGTCAACAGTCCAAGACGGCAATCCTTAAGCGACATTTCTTTCGAAAAGCTTGTTTTAATGAAGGCTAATTTCAAATTTATTTAAAAGAATATTTACAATTGTAAATTGTAAAATTAAATTAATTACTGCAAATAAATTATATAATGTCATGTTTTCATGCCTCTAATATATTTCTTTAGCAATTAATATGAGGGCACTAGTCGTTCTTCGACACCATTAGATTGAGAATTTTTGGGTTCTATTTTAGGTTTCCTCAAGAAAAGAAATTCCCTTAACAGGGATACCAAATTAGTAAGTTTTAACTTTTGCCTGCTTTGCGAACCATTGTGATAAGGTCCCTAACTTTGAATTAACTCCTTATGTAAAATGTGTCCTTTAGTAAATAAATACTTAAGAATGTAGTTGAATGTGGAAATTATTGGTAAAATATTCAAAATAATCAAAATTAATCAATAGTAATCAATGAAAGTAGTCAAATTCTTTTTTCAATTACTTTCTCAGCATTCTTGATTATTTGTGAAATCTCGGGTAGTTCTTAATTCTTTCTGATTACTTGTAATCGTAATCAATTAGTAATGCAAAATATTTGAAAAGAGAATTATTTAATCATTACAATTCTTTCGAACTTGTAATCAAATTGATTACTAATTGTAATCGAAATTTAACAGCTATGGCCTAAGGAAAAAACTCTATTTAAGATTGAGATTGGGTATCATGTTAGCACTGAAAACTAAAAATTATTGCCTGGAAGTATGCAACGTATTTTTGTAATATTTTTGTTGACAAAATCGGACATAGGTACCTCTAAAAGTCCAACAGCAAAATTTGTATTTCTTTTTTAAAAATATAACGGATTTCGTGTTGTTTAAAGCTGCATCATTACTTTCAACCATTTTCATATAAAATTTGGAAATTATGAAGCATTTTTGTTTTCTGGCGCCCAGTTTTATTGGGAAAAATTCAATTGATGACGCTTAATGGCCTAAAACGCATTAAAAAAAATTCATTAAGTTTGCACTGCGCTCATTTAACTTTAATTATCAGACTGCTTCTTATGAATTACGTTGTATGCTGATATAAATTTCAATGTGCCAGTTAGAAATCTTCGCTCTAACAGCTATTTTTATCTAGAGGTACGCTTAACTAACTATGCCATAAACGCTCCTATGTACAGAACACTAAGGCCCGATATTACAGTGTGTACTTAAGTTAAGGAAACTTGAAGACTTAAGAACACCTTAACAGTCAATTTTTATCCAAAACTCACGAAAAATGTTTTCGGCAGGCAACATTTCAAAAAACCTATGTTTTTTGATTATACTTTTTTAAAATTCGTAAAATTAGTGAAATTCCTACATTCATTTAAATTGAAAACTTATTTAAGGAGCACTTAAAACTTGTACTTTTAAAATGCGTAACAGACTGAAGCTTTACTTAAGTGCTAAGGAGACCTTAAGTATGCACTGTAATATCGGGTCTTAGAATTTTTAATTCCATCTCTAATTCAGCATGTATTAATTTTGATGTTCCTATGCCCAATTTGTTGACAGAGGCTTAGCCTCGATTTAGTTAAATCTCGGCGTAAAATACAACAAACACACTAGATTTTCGAGTTAAATCGCTTAAAGTTGAGTTTTAAATTTAAGTCTTTGTCAAAAAATTGGGTGCTAGAGATCTGCTTAAGTCTATTTGCAAAAACTGCTTCTCATTTTAGTTTTAATGTATTGTAATGTAACTTTGAATTGAATTTATCTGAAATTAAAATTATTAATGGTGATTAAAGTGAAATTAGTCTGTAAGAACAATTGTTCATAGACATAAATAAATAATTAAATAAATAAAAATAAATAAATAAAATAATGGTATATTTTGTAGCTTATGGATATGGAAATAAGGTGTGGATGCTTTTCTACCGATAACTGCCTAAAAATGTAGAAATACATCGCATATAAGAAAGCTATTACCAAAAACTGACAATAAAATACCCGACACAGACACACAAGTTTTAATTTTTAGTTGCGAAGATGATGTAACATTTTCAATGCAGTCAGTAGTCCTTGAGTTTTAACCAGCTTTCTAGCATCAAAAAAGTTGAATTCCAACGCGTCGCCACATCCAATATTGGTTTCGTAAGATTTCAAGTCTGAAGCGTATATCTAAGAATTTAAAAATGTATATATATAAAATATATAACTATATAAAATAAATCTTACCGAAACGTAGCAGTTCTTAAAGGCTTTGCTAAGCAGCGGAATTTATTAATTATACCTTGATCTTTTTTTGTTAAAGTCTTTCACTGCTAATTGCAGTGTATGCGCGGCACATTTTACGGATATGACATTGTCATATGCAATTTCATCTGCAACATCCGCACCATCAATATCTTCACGATATTCATTTTCACCGTGTTCGTTCTGCAGAGACAACAATTCTACGCATTTTAGCTTTTTGCGACCGTTATCGCTGGTGATTGAATACGCCTGTCGAATATCGAGGTTGAAAGTCTTAAGCACTGATTCAATCTCGGATTTAAGGTTTTCCGCGGTATGCTTCACTTTTAATTCAATCATGGCCAGCGTAAATATCTTAATTTTATTATTCATTATTATTTGGGCGTTCACCCCTAAAATGGACCTATCATTCCGAGTAGCAGTGTCAATTTTTAGACAGAAAACATTACCACGCATTGCATTCTTTATATCAGCTTTCACCAATTCATACGTCTCATTCACGTGAACCATTACATTGCTTAAGGTTATTCGCTCCATTTTCAAACCATCAAAAATTTGTCCTGTGAGTGTCTTGAAAGGTTTTGAATTAAGAAATTCAAAAGGTTTTGCCTTATTTGGTAATGATTTCCACGCCTGATCTGATAACCTCATTTGCGGAGATTTGGATGACAATTTTAACTGGCTTCTCACGTTCATCACCTTCAGAGTTACTCAACTTCAAAAGTTTTTGGTTCTTGTGATACGCTTCCGAATGTGCAGTTTCCACGTGTCTCTTCAGGCTGGTTATGTAGTTTTTAATTTTTTTTTCCACATATTTTGCACTCATAATCTCCTTCACAATGATTAAAATAGTTGCGAATTAAGAAATGTCGTTTTCGTTCCATTTTGAAGCAGAAATTGAAATCGAAAAAATTTTTATTTTCGTCTCGAAAAAATAGAAAGAAAGAAAAGCTTTTTATTTGGACTCGTAAAGATAAAAATCAAGAAAAGTTTTTTATATTGGGCTCGAAAAAATAAAAAGCTTACTTAATCAGTATTTTGAATTTTGTGATCAAAATATTAAAAATCATATTTGAGTTATATTTTCTGAGTGAAAAATATTTATAAAAAAAACTCGGTATTTCAGCTCAATAAAATAAAAAGCTTGAAGTACCGGTTTACCAATGATTTTTATTTTAAAAATCGCGAAAATCAAAATCTTTGAAGAATTTGAATCCTTGGGTCACAGGGATCATATATCAGTGCCCTAAACTTTTTTGAACCTTGGCTAACGCTTTGCTTTTTTACATTGAAACTTTTAAAATAACCGGTATTTTGGGTCCCTGATAAATACATTTTTTTTAAATTAAATCTGGTTTCTGTACCTTCTGTGTGACATATGTACGTACATACAGGTAAAATTCTTGCCATAATAATTAAACCGCCTTTTCGATTAACCTTGCCGAAGGTCGTGAAGGTCTTGTTAGCGTTTCCGACATTTATTTCGGTTTCATTCCCTGAATATATGTATAATATATGGCATCAAATTATACCAAATCGCAAATTTTTTGCTCCTTATCCAGGAATATCGACCTGGCTTATATGATAGGAACAAGGTTCCAGTACAAATGGAGTGATATTCCGAATTTGAAGGTTAGAAAATCTTAGAAGTAGTTATATATCCGATATCCTACAGCCTAAAATATTTTCCTGATTTTTATTGATCGCATATGGGCATTTCCAGAAAAAGTAAACTTTTTTTCACGTCCGAGCATATCTTATTGCTTTTCCGATCTGCATAAAATTTTGATGAGTATAAAAGTACGGAAGAGCTGCGCGACAATAGTTAGATACAAAAGTACAATTTTCCACATTCCTCAATTGCCGACTTAAAATTGCTAAAGTAACTGTCTCGTCCGTTTGGAAATACCCATATATGATGTTACGATTTGTCACATTCAGCCCTATTCTAAATAAATATTCCTCGGGAAATATTTTCTCTAGAAGTTCTGCTCCATGGAAAAAGGAATTGTTCATAACGTCAATAAAGAAAAAAATGTGATGACCTCTGTTTAAAAATGTTCGAAATTTTTGGCCTCTTCACATCACATTCCCAGTGTGCTTATTACATAAAGTATCTTCTTCTTACAAACTGATTTTTAAACGGTGTTATGGTAATATTCTTTTCAGTTCCGATAATTTTGGCCTTCAATCACAGAATGAATTACATTATATTTTGTGATTAATGCTAGAGCATATTCAAACGATAAATTCTGATGTTAATCTACCAATAAAACAGTGCTCCAAGGGCCACACACGACATTCATATCGTCCTCTAATTTCATTTTAAATGACATTTTCTTAAAGGAGTCACACTGTAAGACTTCCGTACCATCGCTTAATCCCAATTGGCCGTACTTATTCCAGCCTGCAGCTAAAAAAGATCCACAGCTCATTTGTAAAATCGTATGTCTAGCGCCAGCAAAAACCTTGGTTGGTGAACAAAGATTCGTGTTTCCTTCTGCATCGTTTTCCTTGAATGGGCAACATTCTGGTAAATTGATAAGTTGTGGCAGAGGATAAACTGCAGGTCTTTTTAAGCCGCTAGATTTAAAAAGCCGTAATCCTAGTTGACCATTCGAATTAAATCCCCATGTGTAAAGGTCTCCGAAAACAGAAATAGCTGCACTATTCCATCCACCCGCTGCGATGCATGTAATCTGATGATAGATAGAAACGAATGTTTAATTTTTTTTAAAGCGCATATTGAGGAGCTTTTCTCTTATAGGATTGGCGATCAGTGTTAGGTAAGCTGAATGCAGATAGCAATTTGAGCACAATACATACATGAAAAAATTTGAATTCATAATGGGGCCTGGCCTTGTCTAGAATTTTTTGAAAACCGTTTTTTTTTATAAATTTCGGAAGAATAGACTTTTAAGAATATGCTGGCAGTTTCGTGAAGAATTTGGCAATATTTTCTTTGCTACAGCCGTTTTAGTAGGTGGAGACAACAGATAGCGCGCTTGATCGAAGTAACTTTGAACGCGTTTATCTCAAAACCACTTCTTTTGAAATGGCGTACATGAAAACAAAAAAAACATGGAACCGATTCGTCTGAATTTTTTATGTTATTTACAACATCCTGGCTATCGCGTGAACTAGAATCAAATTTTTATTTCAGGAACTTCATATTTTTTCATTAAAAAATTGTCAAAAAAGGGCGTTTTTTGATGTGTTAAATTAAAAACTGCGCCATTTTGTCAATTTTTTTTTTTTTTTTTTTTTTTTTTTTGTTGTAGCTCACCCGATAGCCGCATTCATTCTGATTAATAATACAATTTTTTTTTTTTCGGATAACCCGAACTTACGAAATCGTGTACGCCACGCAGGTACTGTGTCTATTTCATTGCCATTTTTAAAATAGAAAAGAAATACCCTTAATTTTCGTGCTCTAGACCAGAAGGTAAATCGTTGCATTTGCGTTTTTTTACTAAGAATGCTCGTGCACTAGGAAGCCATCGATTTCTTTCTTTTATGATATTAGGGTGAGTGATTGTTTTCCCTTCCCCGGGGAAAGGTAATCCAATTCAAAAATTGATGTGATTTACAGAGCTGTAAATGAGTGACTCATTTTTGTTTTTTAATTCAAATGATTTTTAGAATTTTGAGTTAACTCTTTCAGCACAAGATTCGAGTTGAGTTAAAATTTGATTGGATTCTTTTGAATGAAAAAATTTGAATGAATTCAATTTGAGAAAAAAAATTGAAAGAATTCAAATTTGAGTTCACTCCCTGACGAAATTTAAAATTTGAATGCACTCCTTTGTAAAAAAAATTTGAATGAATTAAAATTTGAGTTCACTCATCAATGAATTTAAAAAAGAATTTGAACTAATTTTTTCCCATTCACTACTTCCTAGATTTAGCAACTAGTAGGCAAAAACTCGTCTTCTAATATAATATATTAGGTATATAGAAAAGAAATTCAATAAGAAATTCAGTTTTCTTTTTAATGAAAGGAAATATGTCTCGGTCGCCGAATTTATTTAACGGAAAGGAAATCTGCGGATCAAGCGAAAATTCCTTGCTGGAGTTTGCAAGGGAGCTTTCCGCAGATGAATTAGAATACAAAAATGAGGATGGGCCGTCTAACTCAAAAAAAATTAAGAGATATATGCTCAATTCGGAGGAACTGGCCAATGATCAAGCGAAGGGTCAAGAGAAGTCCTTGCTTTTTAAGAAATATTTTGCAACCATGGAAAAGGTTGATCTTAGCAAAATTTTAAATTCTACAATTTCCATCACATTTTTCATTCATATGCTCATCGCCATTTATGTCCTCACGACCATATCTGAAAGGTGTAAACCACTCATAAACTCTGGCGCGAGATAGACAATCATTGCCCTGAGCTTTTGTCATCAATTTAAATGTTTCGACTAAATTTATACCCGATTGTAAAACTCATTTTTGTACCGATGACACAAACACACTGACACTTAAGACCAGTGATTTCCGAATTTATGAAATAACAATTGGAGCCAAAGTTTTCAGCTTGATGTGTTCATACCTAAGGATATATGCATATTAAAATCTACTACGATTTGGTGCAAAAGAATCTCCAATTATCGGTAAAAAAAAATTCATCCATCGGAATAAAGAATAAAATAAACTTCTTAGGTTGTTGGCGTTTAATTTGTTTTTTATTAAAATCGATTCAAAACATGCCGGAATCTATTTTAAAGCATTATTTACTTTAAGCAGTAATAATTTTTGAAAATTATCATCAGAAGTTGACCCACGCTTTGGTGCATTGAGCATTGATGCGTACGAAAAAAGCCTTTCCACGGCAGCTGACGACGGAAGTGGGGCATTGTATTTAAGGAAAGCTTTTTTTACAAGTGGATATTTGTCCAGCATTGATAAGGATTTCGACTTATCTGCTAAATAAGCCAAAAATTCACCATCAGATACTGATCCAGGTATTTTTTCTTCACAAGTTTCTAAAAAAATATTTGAGGAAAATCTATAGCATCTAATTTTTGAACAAAATACTAAAACCCCTACCAGTTAGAGAGAAATTGAAGTAAGTTGATATGTCATTTTCATTGGGAGTTGGGATAAAGTGCTCTTCATCCTTAGCCATTGTAACCACAGCATCTTTCGCTATTTCTATAACCTTCGATTCAGTTGCAATATCGGAATCAGGTTTAAGCGCCTTTACCCACAAGCATTTAACGGAAGGGCACAGAACTGAGGCCACAACGGCTATTTCGGCGGTTTTGCCTAAGTCGATATAGGAGGCAAATCGTTTATTTATGCAGCTGATAATTCCAGTAGCCATTGTTGCTAAATTGTGATTGCTAATTTGAATTTTGGTATATTTGATTTTAATAGTCGCTAAGGTTGGCAGCAAATACCCAAACATCATGCCTGCATCTTTTTGTAAAAAATCGATGGCTTCGGCTAGCGGCATCAAAAGCTCGACATATTCACACAAATATTCAATTTCTTTTTCTAAAAATCGTTCTGCTCCGAGTTCTTGGCATAAATTGTGCAACTTCGACCTATGCAACACTAGGTCTCTTACTGAATCGTAGAGTGAGTTCCAACGCGTCACTACGGGGTACTTAAGCTGAGATCCCAATGTTGCAATTATTTTTTCCGATGACTTGGGTCTATTTATTTTCGACCACTCAGCGCTGCATTTCTTAAAAATCTAAAAAGAGTATCAAAGTAAGCCGCTGAAAACTTAGTATGACTGTAACTATACCACTTACTTGCTTATGCTTGTCGTATAATATTCTTTTGGATTGCAAGAGTTTGTTAAAGTCGGTCGTGGCAATTAGATTTATGGTATGAGATGCGCATCTTATATGGTTTGGTAGAAATCCCTCCAAACTTCTGTTTGCAAGATCCGTTAAACTTTCATCCACATCTAATTCTTCATTGGTTTCCAAAAAGTTTTCTTGATTGACAATACCAAATTCAGAAAATGCCTTCACGAAATTGCTTCCATTATCAGTCGTTGTGGCTACCAAGTTAGTGGTATCAAGCCCGTACTCTTCGTGTATGTCCTGAATCATGCGACCAATTGCATCGAATGAGTGAGTACCTGGAAATCTTTTGCAGGCCAGCGCAACCGATTTTCTATCAAAACTTTCCGAAATCCAATGGACAGTATACCCAAAGAAGCTTTTGTGTTTTGTTGACCATATGTCAGCCGTAGAGCAAAAATACACACCGCTTTTTGCGATATCCTTAAATCCACTTTTAAAGGATTGAAACGCTGCGTCCATCATTTTGACAATAGATGGTCTACTAACGACACTTAGATTAGGGTTCGCGAAATTGATCAGTTTCCGAAATGAATCAGATTCCACTATAGAAACAGGCAACATATTTTCAACAATCAATGTCAGCGTCAGCTTGCTAAATTGATTTTGTTTAGAGTCAGTTAGTTTTTTTTCCTGTTTTTCTTTTTCATACTCCGCGTATTTTTCTGTATGCACCGTTCGCAGATGTCTGACGAAATTGGAAGAAACATGAAGCGGTCCACACAACTCCTTGCCACAAACAAGACATTTAGCTAACATTTGATCCCGTTTATAATCGAAAACTTTCTTATATACGTTTGGCTTTAGAAATAAGAGGAAGGAATTAAAAAACATAATTTAAAATTTTGCTAAAATCAACCTTTTCCATGATTGCAAAATATTTCTTAAAAAGCAAGGACTTCTCTTGACCCTTCGCTTGATCATTGGCCAGTTCCTCCGAATTGAGCATATATCTCTTAATTTTTTTTGAGTTAGACGGCCCATCCTCATTTTTGTATTCTAATTCATCTGCGGAAAGCTCCCTTGCAAACTCCAGCAAGGAATTTTCGCTTGATCCGCAGATTTCCTTTCCGTTAAATAAATTCGGCGACCGAGACATATTTCCTTTCATTAAAAAGAAAACTGAATTTCTTATTGAATTTCTTTTCTATATACCTAATATATTATATTAGAAGACGAGTTTTTGCCTACTAGTTGCTAAATCTAGGAAGTAGTGAATGGGAAAAATTAGTTCAAATTCTTTTTTAAATTCATTGATGAGTGAACTCAAATTTTAATTCATTCAAATTTTTTTTACAAAGGAGTGCATTCAAATTTTAAATTTCGTCAGGGAGTGAACTCAAATTTGAATTCTTTCAATTTTTTTTCTCAAATTGAATTCATTCAAATTTTTTCATTCAAAAGAATGCAATCAAATTTTAACTCAACTCGAATCTTGTGTTGAAATAAATTCATTCATTTTTCCCCATTCATTATGTGAATGATTTACTGATTCAATCAAAAATGAGTCACTCGTTTACAGCTCTGGTGATTTATATCCCTTTTCCAAGATTGAGGGGAAATTTTAATTGGGGGATAGTAGGAAGCGGGGTAAAGTGGGAAATGGCACATCCATGAGTTTTTGGGATAAAGTGGGAAATTTTGTATGGGGTAAAGTGGGGAATGTAAGATATCGCTAATGAGGCATTTCTTCAGAAAAGGACGAATAAGCCGAAATTTTACAGATTATTTTTACATTTTTTTATTAATTTTTTTTTTTGTTGCAAAAATTTTTTAATTTTTGTTGACTCTTTCGGTATTCTTATGACCTTCCTGGACTTTAAATAAAGATTTCATAAATATGCTACAAGATTTCTTTTAAATTTTTTAAGTTTGGTAAAGTTTCCCACTTTACCCCACGATTTTTGATTTTCGTCTCGATAGCCCTTAGGAAAGTTATCTAATATTTTCGGTTTATGTCTATAACAAAAAGGTAGCTTATTTAATACTCTTTACTATAGGAAGTTTAAACATGAAAATATAATGACTTAAGTTCACTTAACGGAGCTCCAAACAAAAAGTTGCCACTTTCCTTTAATTCAGAAAATTCATTTACCAAACGTAATGCCGAGGTAATTAAAATTATCCCTCAATCTTGGTAAAGGGAAATAAATCACATCAATTTCGGAATTGAATTGACTTTCTCCGGGGAAGAGAACATGAGCACATACCTGATTAATACATTTTTTTTTATAATTCGATTTCAAGCGACATTGAAATCTACCAATATATCCAATTCTTAAAGTAATTTTTTACTCATTTTTAAACTAACCAAAAATAATAAAAATTAATCAGGGGTGTCACAGAATCCGATAGCTGTAGGAATTGGAATTTTAGTCGACTGAATTTTCATATTAATTTCTTATACAGCCGTATAAATTAGGGTTCTGTGTAATTGAGAACCGTTAATAGTTCCGATTAAAAACCAAAACCAGCAAAATTTGTAAAATCTGTATGAAATTTCCATCGGTTTTAATTCCGATTCCTGCAGCTATCGGATTCTGTGACACTCCTGAATGAATAATACAATGCTACAGCGTTTCGACACTTTTTTTCTAATGGGTATTTTATGTTAGTAAAAAATGGTTCACGTAGTTTGGACACGTTCCCTTGAGTGAAAAAATGGAAATATGAGCGAAAAATGGCCTTTCTGATTTCATAGGAGCCACAATTATAGTCGTAGGCTGGCGTTTAGGTACTTAAAATTTGCGCACGGTCTCCACCTTTCCATCTATCTATGCGCTTGCTATCTTATAAGGTAATTGAGTTATGGCCCTAAATATGGGGCAAAGTAGAGAAAATTGACTTTTTTCACATTTTGGGCCATATCTCGGAAACGCTACTTAAATCCATCAAACCAATGACCTTTTTGGAATGAGGGAGCCCTAAGCGAACATAAAATAACCATTCGAAAAAAAGTGTATGCAAAAAAAAATTTTTTTGTAGCATTGCGTAATTAAATAATAAAATAATCGTTAAAAATTTCGTTTTCAGAAGCAAAATAAAGTTCCCAAATCAAGTTTTTTAAGATTTATCTTGCATTTAAAAGTTTAACGTAGGCGACTGCCACTGCCATTCAGTCAAATGCATAATTTATAGATGTTAGAAACAGGGACCCAACCGGTTATGCCTTTTTCACAAAAAAATCCTTTCGAAATGATTATTTTTACATTTCTATTGTTTTGATATAAAATTTCGGTTATTTTATGATTTTTATTTTTTTGAGCTAAAATACCGCTATTTTTTTTAAATTTATTTTTTCGCACCGGAAAAAAAGTTTAAATATGATTTTTAAAATTTTGATCACAACATACCGATTAAGTAAGCTTTTTATTTTTTCGAGCCCAATATAAAAATCTTTTTTGGATTTTTATTTTTTCGAGTCCAAATAAAAAGCTTTTCTTGCTTTATATTTTTTCGAGACGAAAATAAAAATCTTTTCGATTTCAATTCTGTCTCGAAAATGGGACGAAAACGAAATTTGGTATCGAGCGAATATTTTGATCTTTGTGACAAAAAAATTAAGAACAACATCACCAACTTCAAACTGCACATTTGGAAGCATATCACAAGAACACAAGAAGTTTACATCGGCTTAGCCGATTGCACACATACCTTTTGCTCAGCTTAAAATATGTAAAAACATTACCCTAACAAAAATTCCTGCTATTTTTGCTGTTCTTACTTGGATATGTAGTTTGTTTGTGGGCTCCTTGTTGAAGTATTTGATGATGGCAATAACAAATTTTTTTTTTAAAGTACGAAAAAAAATTCGGGGCTGAAAGGGTTAATTAATCGTTTTAATTATATTAATTATCGTTCTCTAAGAATGTTGCACCATTCAATTTTATCATGAGGATAGCAGACAAATTATTCTGTGATAAGTTTCCACGCAAGTCACTTAACACCAACCGTAGAGCTGAGAATGCCCGCTCAACACTGACTTGTGTTGCGGGTACCGAATGTAGAATGCAGGCCAATTGTCGCAGCCAGGGATAAACATATTTTTTGTCTTCCCAATATTTCATTAAATTGATATCTACATCCAAGCGTTTTTCTTTATAGTTCTCAATTTCAAAATAGACCTTTTGAATTTCCTCATTTGTTACGCAGTCCTCTTCATCTGAAGAAACGTCGGTAGCTTCCATGGCTCTCAATCCATCTCTTAGCCTGGAAGAACTGCTTTGGCTTGTGCTGCAAGTTGTTGATTCTTCAAAAGCAGAAGATTCAATCTCGGACAATTCACTTGATGATTCTGAGGGTTCCTGAGATATTATTAAGTTTTAATACGAAGCTTATTCAATTAAGTATAAAATAGTTTAAAATACCTTCTCTAGGTTGATAATTCTGAGAGCAATACTTTTTAAGCGACTTTTAGCTCTATACATATTTTCCCTTGTTAGCACACGCCTGAGCCTTGGGTCTAAATATAAAGCAGCGTACATGGTGTCATTTTCTAATAAGCGTTTTTGCCTTGACTCAATGCATTAAAGTAGTGCTTGGCTGTTGGCTGTGCTAAGGGAGTCAAGGTCAAATTTTAGGCTTAACCAATCCTTGTAAAAGTCTCCGAAAAGCGCTTGACTGCTCTGCAATTTAAGGGTGAGTCGGTAAACAGGCTGAAGCACATCAACAAGGCTTTTAATTTCATTCCAATCTTCAATTTTTAGTTGCGGAGATGATGTAACATTTTCAATGCAGTCAGTAGTCCTTGAGTTTTAACCAGCTTTCTAACATCAAAAAAGTTGAATTCCAACGCGTCGCCACATCCAATATTGGTTTCATAAGATTTAAAGTCTGAAGCGTATATCTAAGAATTTAAAAATGTATATATATAAAATATATAACTATATAAAATAAATCTTACCGAAACGTAGCAGTTCTTAAAGGCTTTGCTAAGCAGCGGAATTTATTAATTATACCTTGATCTTTTTTTGTTAAAGTCTTTCACTGCTAATTGCAGTGTATGCGCGGCACATTTTACGGATATGACATTGTCATATGCAATTTCATCTGCAACATCCGCACGATCAATATCTTCACGATATTCATTTTCACCGTGTTCGTTCTGCAGAGACAACAATTCTACGCATTTTAGCATATTGCGACCGTTATCGCTGGTGATTGAATACACCTGTCGAATATCGAGGTTGAAAGTCTTAAGCACTGATTCAATCTCGGATTTAAGGTTTTCCGCGGTATGCTTCACTTTTAATTCAATCATGGCCAGCGTAAATATCTTAATTTTATTATTCATTATTATTTGGGCGTTCACCCCTAAAATGGACCTATCATTCCGAGTAGCAGTGTCAATTTTTAGACAGAAAACTTTACCACGCAATGCATTCTTTATATCAGCTTTCACAATTTCATACGTCTCATTCACGTGAACCATTACATTGTTTGAAGTTATTCGCTCCATTTTTAAACCATCAAAAATTTGTCCTGTGAGTGTCTTGAAAGGTTTTGAATCAAGAAATGCAAAAGGTTTTGCCTCATTGGTAATGATTTCCACGCATGATCTGATAACCTCATTTGCGGAGATGTGGATGACAATTCTATTTGGCTTCTCACGTTCATCACCTTCAGAGTTATTCAACTTCAAAAGTTTTTGGTTCTTGTGATACGCTTCCGAATGTGCAGTTTCCACGTGTCTCTTCAGGCTGGTTATGTAGTTTTTAATTTTTTTTTCCACATATTTTGCACTCATAATCTCCTTCACAATGATTAAAATAGTTGCGAATTAAAAAATTTCGTTTTCGTCCCATTTTCGAAACAGAATTGAAATCAAAAAGATTTTTATTTTCGTCTCGAAAAAATATAAAGCAAGAAAAGCTTTTTATTTGGGCTCGAAAAAATAAAAATCAAAAAAAGATTTTTATATTGGGCTCGAAAAAATAAAAAGCTTACTTAATCGGTATGTTGTGATCAAAATTTTAAAAATCATATTTGAGTTTTATTTTCTGAGGGAAAAAATATTTATAAAAAAAAACTCGGTATTTCAGCTCAATAAAATAAAAAGTTTGAAGTACCGGTTTACCAATGATTTTTATTTTAAAAATCTCGAAAATCAAAATCTTTGAAGAATTTGAATCCTTGGGTCACAGGGATCATATTTCAGTGCCCTAAACTTTTTTGAACCTTGGCTAACGCTTTGCTTTTTTACATTGAAATTTTTAAAATAACCGGTATTTTGGGTCCCTGGTTAGAAACATTATTACCTTAATCCCTGCCAAAGCATCTATCAAAACTGGTTCTTCTACCACCTGCAACGACTCTGATCCTAGTTGCCCTCGTCTATAATAAAAAAAAGAAGGCCATATAAGTTTTTAAAGAAATCGATAAATTCAATTACCTACAAACCGTTGCCCCAACTATAAACATCTCCATTTTTGGTCAAAATTAGCGCGTGCTCGAAACCACAGACCAATTGTTTAACTCGAGTGTGTTTGGGGAGCTGACAAATTTGACTTGGAATACTAAAAACGTTCGTATCACTAACACCCACGGTTATGTTAGTTCCGACTGCGATGAAATCAAATTTTATGCCTCTTGTGGGTTTCCCAAATATATTTCGCTTCTGTGGTGCAGGCGTGAAGTCTTGCACACATGATACTTCTTGCAATTGGCGATCCGATTTTGGATTGATTTTGAAAAGCTTTCCGTTCTGCAGCAAAATCAAGCATATTCTCTCGCAGGCAGCAATTTGCTTAATATCGTCGCATGTAGACAAGAACAAATCGGATGCCGGACAATCTCTAATGAGTCCCTTAAATAGAACATTTTTACCAACAGCGTATGCGTTATAACTCCAACTGCACGCTGCATGCAGCGGCGTATTTCCTGATAGTCTATCATCTAGCTCTGAAATATTGGTTCAAATTCAATCTTTTTTATAGTTCAAATTTTTTCAATATTACCAACATTTAAAGCAGAACATTGCTTCAGCTTTCCGGGACAACCAAACTGAGCGAATCCATTGAATCCGTTGAACAGTGGCATTCGATCTACAAAACACAAAAAAAATATCTCTTTCAAATTTTACTTCGCTTCCGCCGCTAATGATAGAAGTTGCCAGTAGTAGTGGGGTAGTTGCTCTGAGCTGCTGACGAATTTTCAGCTGCAGGTGAAAATTTAGTTTGTAAAAGTTCTTTAGACCGTTAAGTTGTCCCAAACAGCTTTAAGTTCTGGAAATTGTTCCTCATTTTCAAATCTTTATGTTGAACATAGATAAGAGTGCGTCAATAATATAATGGTAAGCTAAAAAAACAAAAAAAAAAACAATTATGTAAATACTACTTCAATTACAAAATATCATATAAAAACCAACAGAGAGAGAGCAATCATTGCTTTGTTTACCGACATATTTTCGGTTGTCATGGCTACCGAGCAGAGAGCTTCGCGCTGGGTTCAGGTGAATAACTATATTTTGAGTGAATCTGAGAATCATTCATAGAATGAATTGCGGTTGGTTGAATGGATTTGTTTTCAAGGAAAGAAATTGTGATTCATAACTTTTTTTTAAGTTCTTTGCTACTTACTTCAATTTAATAAGTTCTTGGAAGTAAAATATACCAAACACATACATATATATCACACACTGATCACTAAACCGGCACAATTCAAAATTTGTGCAATCCGTTTTTTCATGTTCGTCAGCTTTTTACTGTAGGAAAAGGAATAGTTGGAAAATAAAAATTGATATTAATTGATTCTGCAGTTAATTAAGAATAATATAAATTTAGAAAAGAAATTGATTTTACAGGCGTCGAGAGTCATAGGCTTTTTGCCCGAGAAATGCAAAATTTTGAGTTGTGCCGATTTAGTGATTAGTGTGCGATATATCAACTGCAGGAATATCTGCAAAAAAAGTAAATCAACTAATTTGCTCCATAAAAGTGAAAAAAACGTTTCATTTCTTTTGAATGCATTCAAATTTAAATCAATTTCATATATTCTGAAGTGAATCCATTCGAATTTCAAATGTTGGTAAAAAAAAAATGAGTCATTGCTTTGATGCTCTGCTATATGGATTCCTTTGTCTGAGTTCAAAGAGTTTTACGAAAGCTTCTCGCTGTATTTACCCAATTTGTTTTTTCACGTAAAACCTCTCTTGATCCTATTTTGCCTTTTCAAAACTGGAAACGTCACGGAAGGCTGAATTTACAATTTTATTCAAGGCGGTATCTTCACGCGCCATATGTTATTGAACTTCTGCATTAGAGGGCAAACACATGGAAGTGCAGGGTCACACGTATGAAACATGTTTCGAGAAGCATTTGAATGCTTGGAAAAAAAGAGAAGCGCAGACCGTCTCTGTGAATTAATGAATTAAGACGCAATTTAAAAAAAAATAAGAGGTGCTACCCAACAAAACAAATACACGTATTAAAGTAGTTTAAAACCCGTATCGATACGCGTATGCTCTCAGTCAAACGTAAATGAGCGAATATAGATTTATACTTGTTTATCTTGTGTACGAATAGCAGCTCTCAAACTCTCTCGACTAAAATCATTAAAAAAAAGATCCCAGAAACGGCCAGATACTAGAATTGTTCCCTACAGCTATATGAAACTGATGAAAGATCGCGGGTACGCGGCTCCATGCTCAAAAATAATATTTCAAGCAGCTGTGAATTTGACTGACTACCCTGACAGTGGAGCGTGCTGCCACAGTTTGCTTCACTTAAAATAGTTGAATATTGACAATGAAAGTAAAAATAAAAAAAAATTTTATATTAGTGGTATTCAAGCAACAGTGCAATCTCAGTGTGCAATATTTGCACTTGTCAAATATGCGTACAAAAAAAGCAGTGCAATATTGCACACTGCGATTTGCACTGTTGCTTGAATACCACTATTAATTAAAATTTTTTTAAATTTGCTTGGTAATATTGACCCTAATTTTACTCGTGGCGTAAGAAAGCCCAAAAAGAGCCACAGTGCCAAGTGAAATATGAAGAGCCAGTTTTGGCACCAAAACACCAACTGTGGCAGCCGTGTTTCGTGTGACCGCCGATATGGTGTAGTTGGTGAACTATCGATGATTGCGACTATCGCTTATATCGATAGAACTCTTGTAAATTTCAAATAAATTGTTATAACTGCTCTATATTTAAAAAAAAAAACCTGAAGCTACATTTCCGCCGCCAGTATTTATTTCGTACGTTCGCGACCGCATTTTTATTGCTATCCTTATGAGAACTTAAACTCAAGGAAACCCATATACTGCACCACGTATAAACTTTTTCACTGTCATATTTTCGTATTTAATTTCAAAACAAGGTCGTGAGACAAAATGCTGGTGTTGTCTGCTTTTATTCATATCAAATTTAGGATTGGCATATATGTATTTTTTACAAGTTTCTCATGCACATGTTTTCAAGGGCATATCCGGGCTATGATGACGGTGGGCTGGTATTTTTTTTAAATTTAAATTTAAATTGAAAACAAGTCAATCGTCTTAAGCGGTAACTGAGAAGGATTTTACCTACAAATTTTAATGGAAAACCTTCTTCTTCTAAAAGCTTCTAACATATAAAGCAAAATTAAAAAAAAAAAACGTTTATTCAATAAAAAATAATGCAGTAATAAAACAAATTATAATAAAATAAATTTACGCATTTGTGCATTGCTTTATTTTTGCTTTAACCGCAGTTTTAGATTTTGATATGTTCGCACGCTTTGAACTGGTTGTTGAGTAAATTTTCTCTTGGCGAAAGAAACCCAAAAAAGAGACATATAAAATAAAAAAGAGCCACAGCCAGTGTGTCCACTTATTTTTTTTTAATGCGGTAGAATTCTCAAAAAAAGTAGGTAGATTTCAGCAAAAAACGGTAGATTTTTTATCCAAAGAAATTATTTAATTTAATACTATATAACAATAATATATTGAAAACAAAAAAGCAATACAAACATTTTCTTGTTTTTAAAAAATCAAACAAAACTAAAATCTCTTCTATCCGAAGCATTAACGGCGCTCAAGTTAGGTTCTGGTAAATTAATTATAAAACTGACGCACACTTATAAACCAATGTTGATATTAATTACGTTTTTATGAACTTGTCCATTTTAAAAAAGTTTTGCCGCCGAAGAGAACTTGCTTCAAAAGTTTCAATTCAAAGAAATTAAAGAACGTTACGCTGCCGCTGTTATTTTTTTAACTCAAATTGATGGCAGATAAGAGCGCTGCCAGACTTGACTATTCGTATATCACTCATTTCATCTTGATATTGCAACTAAAATTGACGCCAATTAAGTCCTCTAATTTTCAAATCGTTGAAAAATATTTGTTGAAGTAAAGTTCCTTAAAAAATGTTGACGTAAAATTTATAATATTTCCTTGTACAATTATTTGATTTGTGCTGCCGAGATTGTAGTAGATTTTGTGGCCTCGTGCGGTAGAATGGTAGAATGTAAATTTTACAAAAGATCTACCGCATATGCGGTAGAAGTGGCCACACTGGCCACAGCGCGAAACATCAACTGTGGCAGCCGTGACTGACAGTAAACTTGCCATATGTTGCCAATAAATAACAAAAATACCATAACTTTCGGTAGCTTTTTCTTAGAGCTGCCAGACAAAAATCGGCTAATTCACGCATTAAGTTGTGGATTTATTTAATCAAATTCAAGTCAAATGCACGACATAATGCAAAATTAAGCCGTTGATTTGCATTAATGGTGTAATCTGTTTAGGGTATTATTATATCAATGTAAGTGCAAAACAACTGCTCAATAAGGGGATCTTATCGATTTTATGGGGTCATATATTTCTGTGTAAAGAGTTTCCATATTAATTTAAGAACGTTTCTTATTAATTCAATAGGTAGCAACGTAAATTTCAACGCAATTCGCGAATTAATATGAAAACAAACTCAAATCAATATGGTTCAACTTTAAATCAATGTAACTTAAACATACTCCACGAAATATATGGAAACTACATCAAATCAAAGTTGAAAATTGTTTTTTTAATATGTTTCGGTGTTATTTTTCTTCTATATTGAAACATATTGAATTAATATGGCTCGATTTTAAGTTGCAGCTTTTCCCTCAGTGTACGGCCTACGAAATGTGTTACGGTTACGGTAGGCAGCAGTTTGGCCACTGGGTTTCAATGATCTGACAATTTGGCTGGCATAAGAAAAACGGAAAACTTTTAATCTGACGTCAATAAAGCATTTTTTATACGTTTACTAAAAACTGTGAGTCGTGAATCCTTTTCGTTTTTTTTTTTAGATTTTCGCGGCTCATCTCTTAAATTGTCAGATTAACAATAACCCTCTACACTCTAAAAAACGGAAGTAAAATTACGTTTATAAATACTGTAAATTTACCCCAAAATATGTTTACTTTTGTGCCAAAAATGTGTAAACGGTAATTTTTGTGTAATTTTGCACATGCGTAATGCATATCTACATAAAATGCGTACATTTAATCAATGAATATTTAGGTTTACTATAAAAATACTAATTTTACACACCTTTAGTAATTTTATTATTATGAATGTTTAATTTTGCGGGAAAAAGGCCTAATTTTACATAATGTATGTTTAAAATACAGAGGGAAGGTTTCCTTTAATTCACATCTAATGCGAAATTTTACACATTTGAGGTTGAAAATTAATTTGGTGTGTAAACTTACGTTTATAACAGGTTGGCAGATAAGTCCCCGGTCTAACAAAGAAAAACACATTTTTTTGTCAAAATTCGTTTTTATTATTCAACATAGTTCCCTTCAAGAGCGATACAACGATTATAACGACCTTCCAATTTTTTGATACCATTTTGGTAGTACTCCTTCGGTTTTGCCTCAAAATAGGCCTCAGTTTCGGCGATCACCTCTTCATTGCAGCCAAATTTTTTCCCTGCGAGGATTCTTTTGAGGTCTGAGAACAAGAAAAAGTCGGTGGGGGCCAGATCTGGAGAATACGGTGGGTGGGGAAGCAATTCGAAGCCTAATTCATGAATTTTTGCCATCGTCCTCAATGACTTGTGGCACGGTGCGTTGTCTTGGTGGAACAACACTTTTTTCTTCTTCATATGGGGCCGTTTTGCCGCGATTTCGACCTTCAAACGCTCCAATAACGACATATAATAGTCACTGTTGATGGTTTTTCCCTTCTCAAGATAATCGATAAAAATTATTCCATGCCCATCCCAAAAAACAGAGGCCATTACTTTGCCAGCGGACTTTTGAGTCTTTCCACGCTTCGGAGACGGTTCACCGATCGCTGTCGACTCAGCCGACTGTCGATTGGACTCAGGAGTGTAGTGATAGAGCCATGTTTCATCCATTGTCACATATCGACGCAAAAACTCGGGTGTATTGCGAGTTAACAGCTGCAAACACCGCTCAGAATCATCAACACGTTGTTGTTTTTGGTCAAATGTGAGCTCGCGCGGCACCCATTTTGCACAGAGCTTTTTCATATCCAAATATTGATGAATGATATGACCAACACGTTCCTTTGATATCTTTAAGGCCTCTTCTATCTCGATCAACTTCATTTTACGGTCATTCAAAATCATTTTGTGAATTTTTTTGATGTTTTCGTCGGTAACCACCTCTTTCGGGCGTCCACTGCGTTCACCGTCCTCCGTGCTCATTTCACCACGCTTGAATTTTGCATACCAATCAATTATTGTTGATTTTCCTGGGGCAGAGTCCGGAAACTCATTATCAAGCCAAGTTTTTGCTTCCACTGTATTTTTTCCGTTCAGAAAACAGTATTTTATCAAAACACGAAATTCTACAATAACAAAAGTTGCTTCACAAAAGACGCTATATCTCACAAACTAATTGACTTACAGACGTCAAATTTTGACACGAATCATTTAAAGGTTGCCACTATATAAAAATAATATGCATTTAATACTAGCGACGCCATCTATGTGTCAGACCGGGGACTTATCAGCCAACCTGTTAATAGAAGGTAACCTGTTTCCTACTATTATAGAAGGAAATATTTTTAAGAGTGTACTTTACATAGACTTTTTTACATTTAAAAACTTTAATTTCACAATCTTAGGGCCAAGGTACAATAGTCCGAGAGTCTTGCGTGAAACAGTCTCTGTCTCGCTCTCCCTCTATATCTCTGTATCTCTCTCTCCCACTTTCTCTCGCACGCACGCATTACTCTCGGGCTATTGTACCTTGGCCCTTACAAGTCTTAATGACGCTTTAGTAACTGCAAAATCATCCCGGACTCCCCTACTCGTAATATCGACGTAAAGCTCGGACGAAATTAATTATCAAATTAATGACAAAAGTTTCGTCCAGTTAAATCAATAATAAGGTGTTCTAGAGGATAGATTGAAAATTATTTCACAGGTTTTGTGTTTTCTTGCGGCTGAATAATTTGCCAAATATGAGTTAGACTTAAGCTAAGGAATAAATTTATTTAAAAGCAGGAGAAAACCTAAAACTAGAGATAAGGAAATTATGAATTATCTTCGATAGGAACCAACTACAAGTCAATTTCTTCTCTATTTAGTTACAAAATGCAACCACACAAAAGCTCACATATGTGGTATTCAAGCAGCTATGGCAGTTCCATTGTGCAAAATTTTTCTAGGGAAATTTTCCACTTTTGCTCAAAGGCCCCGGTGAATACTTTAAAGTATTTTTTTTTTTTTTGTATAAAATTACACTTTCGTTCAATTTGGTAATTTGGCAATTCAATTCGGTATTAAAAATTTGCTAATAGTCCTTATTTATGGAGACTACTTTTATTTTAAGTAACAGGTTATTAGAAGCATTTATAAGAAGATCTAATAGCATGTCCTCACTATAGGCCCAAATTTCGTAATTTGGGCCTATAGTGAGGACATGCTATAAGACAAATTTATAAATAATTTTCCGAATTTCGGAATTTATGTCTTCGAAAAATCCAAAAACAAATAAGATTTTATAACGCCTATCAAAATCAATATCGGATTTCAAATCCGATAGAATTCAATTATGTCTTGGTTTTCATAACAACCCCGAGTATTTTTAAAGAATAAATGGAACTAAAGACTGGTGTTCTCAGTGCCTGTAGATAGCACCTATTGAAAAATCGGCAAAAATAATTAAATTACCTTTCATGATGCAGCACATCATAGTTTAAATTATGGCTCTAGGACGCTTAACGGTTTGCGTCTAGTACCTGAACTATGAATTTTGAAAGTCCTCAAGGCGCTGGTAAGTTACGAGTAACGACATGATGAATATGGTCATATCAATCGGAAGAATGCCTCAAGCGCTTCAAGTTCAGGTGAAAAAATAAAAACAGAAGTAAATTCGTCACGCACGAGGCGCTATATCGAACTCCAGTTCTCCGGTGGTTTGCTTGATTGAGTCTCTTCTATCATTTAAGGGCCTTCTTTCACTGCTGCGTAAGTTACGCTCTAATCCGGATAAGGAAGCGAGAATTCTATTACTGGGCTTGGACAATGCAGGCAAGACGACAATTTTAAAAAAATTGGCATCAGAGGATATAACGACGGTAGTTTAAACGTCATTTTGAATGACTTCCCAATGTAAAACGGCTTTTTTCGAATTCTTTTAATAAATATGTACCAGATCACGCCAACGGCTGGCTTCAACATAAAATCAGTTGCTGCAGATGGCTTCAAACTGAATGTATGGGATATTGGAGGCCACTGGAAAATAAGAACTTATTGGAAAAATTACTTTGCAAGTACGGATGTGTTGGTAAGAGCTCTCGTTCAGACATTTCCATTGTCCTTTTTGAAAAACCAGTGGAATGTTCATATCACGAAATAATATTTGATAGAAAATCGGGTCAGTTTGTAAAACATTTTACTATGTTCCTAAAAATTTAATATTTTCATTCGGTCTGCCTAGACATTATTGATTGAAGAAGTTGAAGATCAGATTTTGGTATTTTGGGTCAACCGTATAGATAGCCAGCTTTTGCCGATCTCCAAATTATATTTTCTTATTCTCATCATGAACATCATGAACAGTCGAAACTCTCTATAACGAACTCCTCTAAAGCGAATCTTCTGAAGGCCCTTTCGCTACATTTTTAGTGACTTTTTCTCCCTTGGAATTTCTTAAAGATAGTTTCGACTGTATTTATCTTTCCAAAGAAATTAGTTGAATATCTAGTAGGTACCTATTACCTATAGATGGGATACATCACATTAGAGTATTAGCAGGCCTTTGTTAAAGACCTTTAGGACTACCAAAATCACTCTGTGAAGGGATCCCTTTGCTAACACTTAAATAGCTATTCCGTTTTTTCGATTTTGTCCTCAATTGTGAAGCGGATAGCACCAATTTAGTACTTCTGAACTTTCCTACCTTACACGTATTGTTTAAGATCGTGCTATTTTAAAAACCTTGGGAGAAAATTGTGATATCAACAAATTCCACAGAAAGCTGGCAAGAATTTGAGAATAGTACCGTTAGTTTAACGAACACAATATCTTTCTAGATCTACGTAATTGATTGCACAGATCGAGACCGCCTGGAGGAATCTGGAGTTGAGCTATACCAACTGTTGATGGATAACCGCTTGAAACAGGTCCCGTTGCTCATATTTGCAAATAAGCAGGACTTACCAAATGCAATGACTGCATCCGAAGTTGCAGAGAGGCTTGGTTTAGTTCGTTTGGAGGAGCGCAGCTGGCATATCAATCCCTGCTCCGCTATAGAAGGCTCCGGAATCAAGGTAATACGTACACCCATTAATTTTTATGAAATCCCACTGAATGACGTATTCAATTCAATTACAGGAAGGCATGGATTGGGTGTGCCAGAGTATGAAAAAATAATTTATTGTTACTTTAAGCGACCGTAGAATATTTTCTTTAACGTTCGATTCTACTGTAATCAAGTACTTGGGAACAAATCGTGCAAAAGGATACTCGATGAAAAAATTTGGAAGCTGAAACATTTATGATTAAGTTGCACAGAATGCAGACGTAGATAAGAATTTTCGATTGCCTATTCTCTACATGTCATCCATACCAGCGTTTTGGTTCCAATGCTCCATAACTAAACGCCCAGTTTCGACGGAGATTCAACTTCTCATTCAATGTTCAAATTATTCTCTCGTATTATTGTTGATTCTTAATTAAAAACTGAGTCAAACTGTTTGGTATTAGTATTACTCCAATTGAACTTCCGATTAGTATTTCTTCTTCTGACTTTGCTTTTTGTAAATACAGTGTTTCCCCAGACATGACCACCATCACGGAATTCACGGGAACCTATTATTACAAGCGGTGAATGCTTTTATTGGAATAATTTTAGCAGTGCGGACGTATTTAAACTTGACATTCACAACAATGCGAATTAAATCTCTCTGTGGCGAAGTGGGCGTGTGCGCTCACCAATCCGCAGGCTCGATTTCCAATCCTATCACAGGCGAATAAAAGGTGTAGAAAATGGGAGTCCAAGTAGACCGCGAAATATTTAAAGGAAAAAAAGGCATTAAGGATGGAGAAAAGCTTACTTAATTTTTTTCATAAAAATTTGGTTGAAAGCTTTTTATACCAGCAAGTTTCTTAAATATAATGTAAGGTTCGTAGTCTTCGACTCGGTTTAAGGGGACCTTCTGGTCTAGGATTTTTTGAAAATAGATTTTTTTTTTATATATTTCGGAAGAATAGACTTTTAAGAATATGCTGGCAAAGTTTTGTGAAGATATTGGCAATATATTCTTTGCTACAGCCATTTTAGTAGGTGGAGACAGCAGGCAGCGCGCTTGATTGAAGCAACTTTTTTGAACGCGTTTATCTCAAAACTAAGTTTTGACCTGGGGTACATTAAAACTAAAACATTATCGAGCCGATTCGAATTTTTTATATGTTATTCACAACATCGATGGCTATCACGTGAACTAGAATCAAATTTTTATTTCAAGAACTTTCTTATTTTTCATTAAAAAAAAAAAAATTGTCAAAAAAGGCGAGTTTTTGGATGTTTTAAATAAAAAATTGCGTCATTTTGCCAATTTAAAATAAAATTATTTTTTGTTCTAGTTCACGCGATAGCCGCATTCATTCTGATTAATTTTTCTTTTGAGATAACCCGAACTTAAAAAATCGTGTACGCAACGGATATACTTTTTCAAAGAGGGTCCATTTCGGCGCCACTTTTAAAAAACCAAAAATTTCAAAACAAAAAAAAAATACAACAAAATTTTTTTCGGATTGCCAATAAATAAGATAATAAGCCTGCAAACTTAGAAAACCGTTTTATATTTGGCTTAATACAAAAAAAAAAAAAAAAATCATGAAAATACCCTTAATTTTCGTGCTCTACACCAGAAGGTCCCCTTAAGCGTTTCGAAAGTTAAAATTCTCTAATATATTCCTATAGTCTTCATTCAAGTTTAAAGGGCCCTCTCCAGCTCTGTAAGGAATCTCAGCAGGAATTTTCTAAATATTCCTTAAAGGGAAAAACGTAGCATAATTTTATTTTTTAATGCAATAGTGACAATCTATATATCTATATATTTTATGTCAAGACGTTTCTTATAATCGAAAATTATTGATTTCATTTATCCATTTCTGAAAATTACACATTGAACCTTGTAAATCCATTTAATTTTTTTCGAACTTGGCTTTGCTGTCAAAATTCCTTTCAGAAAGAACGGAAAATTCAATATTTCTAACAGAAAAATCTGTGTTACCGTGTTTTATTTACAGCAAAAAAGGGAGCGAAAACAGAAACTACTCTTTGACAAACTGGAGACTGTTAACAGAAAATTTCTGACACAAAAATTCCTTCAGCATTTCTTAAGCTTTTTTTTATATGAAGTTTTTCATTTCTGACAGAGCTGGAGAGGGCCCTTAACTCAAAAAATACTTTCGTTATATTTGAAATTTAAAAAAAAATTCATATCAATTTAATAAACCTGAAGACTATCATTTGAAAAACCTTCAAATAGTTTAAACTAGGTTGAAGACTACGAGCCTAAATTTAATGTTATTATTTATAAAAATAAAAAAAATATAAAAAATTTTCACGACCGCTTGAGCGGGGATTCGAATTCGTCGACATGGGATTACGTGACGCGATTAAAAATTTTGCTACTACTTTCATATTTAACTTAATACGCGACTAAATTCTTCTTAACAATGGCAGAAGATTCGATGCTATTTAGAATGGGGTACAAATATCCGACTAATTCTGTGCAGCCTTTTGCGATCTGATAGCCGAATGGGACTTGTTTGCAAAGCTACCCATCTCTGGAACAGACTCCTAAAATTTTAGATTTTTTTTTGTTTTTGTTCTATTGCTTCATCAGAAATCGATGAGCTTCTTCAAACTTCTGCGTTCACTTTTCCGGAATGTTTTTGTTTCTTCAATTGAAGTTTTTCTAAACTATATATTTTGTCTAAATACAGATTCACGATGTACTTTGGCGATGTAGCCGCCGATTCGGAGATTTATTCGTCTCGCTGTTGTTATTTTAGCGACTGAGTTTCGAGCTGAAACCATGTTTTCATATCATTGGAATATTCTTCAAAATTCCAAAAGGGTTGCATACATATTTGCTTATCAACTTAAGGATCAAAGTTTGCTTATATTTGACACCCCATTGTGAAGGAACTTTACATTTCCAGGCGAAACATTGAATTAATGCCAAAGGCAAATATTCAGTAGATACCTATGTAGCATTATTTATTAGGGTGTTATGTATGCCTCGGTTTCAATATGCTAATGGTAGTTGTTAATGTGGATGAATTACGTGACCAACTGTATTGATTTTTCCGCTATTGTACCGAATTTTAAGGCAAGATACCGGTGTACACCGAAATTTATCGATTTTGCCAATTTGTACCGGATTTTGTACCGAATTTTACTACTCTTTCAACTGATAAATATACATTCAAAAAAAGTAATATGGGTATTCATTCGAACCGTCGAAGGAGTGAACTCTGAGAACTTCTTTGCGTTAACTGTCCAAATACGTGGAAGTTTTGACGTCTGTTTAAAAAGTTCTCAAAGTTCAAGGTCTGAATGAATACCCATAATAATTTTGATTGAATGAAAAAATAATTTTTAAATTTTTTTTTTTAAAGAAAAGAATATTCGAAATTGCCAGGGTTTTTGAGATCCGAAATTGAGGACCTGTTTTTTGTTCTTCAATTTTGAAGAAAATTACTCTGATAAAATGAAAAAAATATTATTAGTCGAATAAATAAAATACACATTTGATGGTATTGTTTTCATTCTTTTATGTGTACCGATTTTTCCCACGCAATTCCGGATTTGTAAGGCGGATATTCGCGGTGAACTCCGCGTGAAAAAGGAGTCGTCCCGACTCCCTTTGTAAAGGAGTCGCGCGGTGAAATATCTACACTAATGGCATTGCGCTTCACGCCGGACAAGTTCATCGGGGCGGCGCGAGAAAGTCCGCTGCAGCGAAAAAAGTATTTGTCTTTTTTTTCTCTCTCGTTGTCTATTTTAGAACCCGTTTGACAACTCTCTCCTCTCTCTCTCTCTCTCTCTCTCTCTCTCCCTCTCTCTCTCTCTCTTCTCTCTCTCTCTTCAGTTCAAGGATGGAAACTCGAGTTTCGAGAGAGGATTCTCTCAACGCGTTTTTCGTGTATTTCGAATTTTTCTACAAATCTTTTTCCCTTCTACAATTATTAGTGGTACTCATGCAGCTTCGCAAATGCCTGCGCAACTTTTCCCATCGTCAATTTTCATATAAATTTTGACAGTTGTGTGACAAATTTCTCATTTCCCACAATTTGCGAAGTTTCATGAGCCCCACTATTGTTTGGCTCGAGCAGGGATCAAACCCGCGATCTTTGGATTATGAGGCCAGTATGCATGCCATACGCTACATCTCGAAAATGATCTCCTGACGCTAAAACCATATTTACATTTAAGCAGCTAATGAGATTCAAGCAAGACGAGTTCAAAATGTAAATGACAATCGGGCATGACTTCTTCGCTCCACCTCGCTGACACTGTCATGTGGAGTATTTCACCAAGGCGTCCGCTCTGAAAGATGCGCGGACTTGCTCACCGCCGACATAATATTCTGCTGGGATTTCACACTATTCGGCGGTATTGAAATACGCCACAGACACTTCGACTCCAGCGCCGGATAAAAGAAATTAGGTAAAGCAGTGTCTTTCTGCACTAATTCAAGGCACCAAAATTTTTTAACGAAAACGGCTTAACGCGACCGAGGTTGTCTGACGCAAATCTTGGTTGTTGAGGGCCGAACGAGGATGGAACTCCCGTAAAGGACATATGACTTTGGAAATATCATATGGCTAAAAATATCGAGTAACCGATTACGCTTAGGCAAATATTTATGCAATATGTACATGCGAAAATTAAAATTTTTGATGGGGGACTGATACAAAAAGTCACATTTGTAATTGATCTTTGGAATAAATTTATTCCTGTTGCAAGCTTATCTCTCGTTTGGCCATCTCACTTCCCCAAAATATGAACAAGCCACTGAATAAGGACAACTTTTATTAAACCTAATTTAAGCCTAATATCGAATCATAAGCTGCATTTAAATTTAAAACGTATTACAACTCATTGTGTTGTATTCTGTTGTAACCTTGGCTTCGCCTTCATGAAATCCGCTGCAGTCGACTGGGTATTTAACCTGGCAAATAAATTGGAAATGATCGTTTTTTAAGGATAAGATCACAAATCTGATGAATAATTAAAACTCACATCACAATTATACGGTGAATTGATCACGCCGAAAAGCGTCCAAAACGGGGTTCCAGTTTCAGTGCTCACAAAGAAAGCGGCCCCCATGCTCCCAACTTTCACGATTTTGGGACTGACACCTGAGATGAGGCCCCGCTGGTTGTGCTGGGCATTTGTCTCAATCGAGTTCAGCTCACACAGTACATAGCGATCGCATTGCGGAGACTTTGAGATAAATCTGTAGGCTCGATGTACTTTTAATATGGGCTCTATAACCTTAAAGAGAAATTTTTTGCTTAACTGAGTTCTTAAATGTTTATTTCTTACAAAAAGTCGAGTATTTTTACTTATGACGACATTTTTCGAGCTTGATTTTATAACACTGTGCGACATTTTAGAGGTCATGTTTTGTAAACAAAAAACGACTGTTTTTGAAAGTGCTCGGTGAGTATAACAACGCCTCATACTCAGTTTTGTCAAGTCCCCTCTACTTTTCTTTTAAATAGACTTCAAAAAGTGGAGCCGAGAATTAAATTACTCACTTACTTATGGCTATATCTCATAATCCGTTCACTATTTTAAATTTCTCTCTATAACAATTTATAGCTCTGGACTCATTTAAAATAGTTTTAGTGCAAACCGACCCGAAAAATCTATATCTAGTAGGTGGAAATTGCAAAAATTCCTAAAACTTGACGTGTTTTTTTTATCATATTTTATTTTGTTTGGCCTATAGCTCCCAAGGCAATAAACATTTTATCAAAATTTTTTGATGCAAAGATAAAAAGATTACCCCATTTACACTTTTGACGTTTGACATCAAAAAAATTTGACTACAAAAGGACAATGGGCATTCTGTCCTATGAGCGGCCATCGATGACACTAGTATCATTCGAAAGAGAAGTCAATATAGATTTTTTTTTGTTCTGGAACTATTATAAAATTTTGTTTAGGAGCTGAGTTATATGCGTGTTTATATTATATATTTATATTATATAATATATTTATATAATATTATTAGCATCGCGTAACTCATAATATATGTTCAGTAGGTAGTATGCTTTGTTTTACATTATAAACTTGAACATAAATCACATTTCTTTAATTATAATGGCAGAAAGTCGTGAACCGTGTGTTTTGTGTAGTAGCAGAGAAGCAATACAAAACTATTACTGTAGTTGCCTTAGTGGCAGGCGCACGGTGGGATGCTGCACTCATGTAATGAGTATGGTGTGGTACTTGGGATGGGCAAGACACCAAGAGGGGGATATTCTTTTACCAGCAGACTTTTTAAAAAGTTTTGTTATTGATGATGATTGATGAATATTGGTTTTAGTTATAAGCTTTTTTAATAAAATATTTTGCATAATAAGTAATTTGTTTTGTTTTAACTGTTTAACATACCTATATACAGTTATATTGCCTTATACTATCTTTCTAAGATTGTTATTCTAATATATTTTTTTCATGTAATGGCTCTTTTCATGTCCATAACTTTTTTCTAAATTAAACCACAGTAATAACCTCTCGTATTCGCATTGGACACATAATAATATAATAGAAAACTCATAGCTTATCGATGGCTGCAGATATAACAGGCACCATACAAATTTGCCCATTATCCTTTAAAATGTTTTTTCGATTCAAAAAACGATTTTGATGTCAAAAATTCTTACGTGTACACTTTTCGAAGATTGTTTTGACATAGATTTTGACAAAATTGTCAAACGTGTAAATGCCCCCTAACTAAACAACTTCTTCATATACACGAACTGCATCCGAGCATTCATCATTCATGCATTCATCAAATTTTGATAAAATGTTTATTGCCTTGGGAGCTAAAGGCCAAACAAAATAAAATATGATAAAAAAAACACGTCAAATTTTACGAATTTTTGCAACTTTCACCTACTAGATATAGTTTTTTCTGATCGATTTGTACTAAAATTATTTAAAATGAGTTCAGAGCTATAAATTGTGATGAAAGGAAATTAAAATATTGAACGGATTACGAGATATAGCCATAAGTAACTGAGTAATTTAATTCTCGGCTCCACTTTTTGAAGTCTATTTAAAAGAAAAGTAGAGGGGACTTGACAAAACTGAGTATGAGTCGTTGTTATACTCACCGAGCACTTTCAAAAACAGTCGTCAAATTTTTGTTTACAAAATCATGTCGCACTGTGTAATCAAGTACCTTACATGAAATAAAATTTAGACTTAATAAATATGCTATGGAGTGCCTTGATTTAACATCAGGGGTCTGCCGACAAAGAAAGCTATTACAACGTCCGCACCACCTTCCAGGGTGGTTTACAACAGTTTAGAAGTTACGATTCTCAGCTTGTCACAGTGCATGACGCAACTCTTGACATCTATAGAATAATTTTCAAGAACTAATTCGAGCTCAAAATAAAAGCACTAAGGAATGCAGATTTAAATGCCTAATTTCCATTTTACCAACACGCCAAAAATTTTTAAGTGGCAACATCAATATGTTCTCAAAATCGCGGAAGCGATTACTATTTTTATTCGGTAAAGGGTTCGAATACTAACTGTTCGTGGCACTGCGTTCACTCGAGGAACTATTGTGCCATACCCATGTAACATACATGGCCATTACCCAGGTTATTTTCATCGGAGGCTTTGCATCACACCGGTTTTCATTAGGTAAGTCCTAATCTCTCCTATGTCAAGTTCAAGCAGTTGGTTGGTCTCTAGCGGTAGTAACTTTACTTTGTCCACTGTTTTTCTGTTCTTCGCTTCACAAACTGGGAAATTCAGTTTAAGGAATTCTTTAGCTCTCAAATCAATTGATTCTTAGTGGCGAAACAAACGCAGTCGGGCTCACGGATTATAAATTCAATATAAAAACAATCGTGTAATCCCATCAAGGTCAAATATTAAGTTTAAGATAAGGATTTTTTTTTAACCATGACAGACCACTCAAATTTTTCGAAGTCCTATTTTGTATTTGTGGGATTCAAGCAGGCCCGGTATAGCTTCGCGCTCGCAAATTCCTTGCAAAAGATACTCCCTTGCTAAAGGTTTAAATTCCGTTCAAATAACACTGCACAACAATTTTGAACTTTTTCCAAAATAACGGTGTTTTGACAACGGACTATGGTAGAGGAGGCCAACAAAGTATATGTGCCTCGGCGTTTAAAAAGTTTACGCCGAATTTTTTTTGAGAGGGGGTCAAAGTTTTGCTTTTTTTCATACAAAGCAATGCCAAAAAATTAAGTTTTGGTAGACTTTTCCGTACTAAATTGTTATAATAGTGAAATTAACCCATTAAAGGTACTCCCAATTTTGAGTGTTTGGCAGCGTTCGTGTTGAGTTTTTCTTTTCGAAGTGTTCCGATACCTATAGTAAAATTTTATGGCGGATATTTTCGTAGAATTTTTTGACGAAACCCTCCCCCATTCAGGGTTTTTTTTTTTAGTTTAAAAAATAAATCACAAAATGCGCCTTATTTTTGGTAGTTAGAGGGTTAATATGTTCCACAAAAATATTTGTCTTGATGTTTTCAACAACTTTGCCAAACACACCCCAGACCTCAGACGTGAGGAACATATAGTTTCATATGCCGATATGCTACAAGAAGAGGCCAAGGGCAAAACTTTGACCCCCTCTAAAAAAAATCAGACGTAAACTTTCAAAACGCCGGGACACGTATACTTTTTTTGGCTGTTGTCAGAACCCGGTTCTTTTTTTGTGTTGTACAGTGTAATTTACCCAGAACGCAAACTAAATGAATCAAGTTTTACCATACCTCCAAATTTAAAGTATCTGTTAATTTATCGCTCAATTCGGTTGCATTAAACTGCAGCAAGCCTCGTGCTTGGCCCAGCTTGAGTAATTCCTTAGCATAGCCGACGGCTGGCTTAACGTATTGCCGCGAGTCAATTTTAACGGACAGATGATGCTTAGCAACGTGGTCAAGAAGATTCGATACCGTTTCACTTGCCCGACTTGGATCGAAATATGTTGTCTTCGGATAGCCCTGGGATTTCAGGAACCCATTGAACATCAACTGAGCAGTCTGGAAATATCTGTAAATCAAAACAATTTAGTCTCGAAGGTAACAACAAAAAACAAAACGCGATGAAAATATAAAACTAAATTAACAAATGTGACCTAAAAGCCTTATATGCAAAAAATTTTCAACCATGCATTTCGTTTTACCTTAACTTTCTTATTAGAACCAACCGTTTTCAAATTTCAGTACTCTTTCACGTCTGAAACGCCCTTATATTATGTACGCGTATATATACTATATTTTAGTTAATTACCTATATATAAAATTTAACCCTCTAATGTCAAAAAAATTTCAATGAAATGTTCAGATAAGATTATTTGCCGGGAGAAAACACGAATCTGAAACTATTATTATTAATTTTTCTTGGTAATTTGTTCGAAAAAAATCCTTCTTGGGACGGAGCCAGGAATCAAAGGGTTAATTATATAACATCAATAAACTCTAATTTTTAAATCAACAATTTTATAGGGACACCGAATGAAAAGCAGTGCAGTTTAAATTCATGAAATTTTTATATTTTAGTATTTTTAATTTGTCGGGCTTAAGGTCAAATGTTTTATTTTCCGATAGGTACTGAAAAACCATTTTGCTGAACTGCTAAATGTAGAAAGCTGATGCCATCGAATTCGAACCGATATTATTTCGACCACGTCAGCTATGTGACTAAGGTCAGCTTAAACTGCTACGCTTTGTGAAGTCAATCTATTTTATTATTTTCAGTTATATAGTTAAACTGTTTATGCAGTTTTGTATTCTAGAGCCCATACAGAGATATATAGTAAATACTTGCACTTTAGGAGCCTGTTCCCTACGACCCACAGTGTCACGCTTGTGGCCAAAAATGGTAGAAATCAAAAGTAACCTTTTCGAAATTTGTTGTTGTTGCAGAATCCTTAGGAATGCTCTAAATAAGTAAAATCCCAAATTTCAAGTCCGTACGTATTTTAGTTAAAACTTTTTACGCCCTTTAAGTTACGCATTGTAATTAACACAGTTTTGCTTATGTTAAATATCAATGAAAAATATAAAAAAACGCCATAAAAAGTACCGTTAGTTAGAAAAATTTAGTATTGAGGAGTAAAAGATGAGAATTTACAAACTTTAAAAAACATTTTTTTAAATTGTTAGGAAAAAAGACCTCTCCAATTTGTTTATATATTTTTGTAACTACTATTTATTATAAAACAAAATACTTATTGAAAGAATTCGCCTGCGGATTCGCAAGTTATGATGCCTATTTCAGATTATATATGGGCACATTGCACTATCACTAAAATTTTCACTACCACTAATAGATTAGTGATAATGAAAATCGAATTGCATTATCACTAAAGCTTTAGTGCTAATGCAAATCAAATTTCACTATTTAGTGCTTATTGAAAAACTGTTGCACTGTCACTAAATATATTGATTGTATGGATATGGGTACCTTCAGTACTAGTGTAGGATATACTTCAAAATGAAATTGAATTGGCTAGACTAATAGACTAGTATTAGCAGCTGCAATATCATACTGTAATGCCGTCTTTACACTTTTGACAATGTTGTCGTAATCTCTTTCAAAACAATCGTGAACAAGTGAAAACGTCAAAATTTTTTACATTAAAATCGTTTTTCCAAGGCTTATTAAACAAGGTGGTGTTACTTCTACAACAAGTACAACAAGACAAGAACAACACGATACTTTGTTTTTGTAAAGAACTTGAAAATGTCAAAATCAGCTGACGTTTGTTTACATCATACAATACTACAAGCGACACTCTCTAAATTTTTTGAATTTGCTTGTAGGTATGATAAGAATATGCGGGTGCGATAGAGACAGAGAACAGTTTACATGAGTGCGACTGAAAAAGATAGAGTTTGGTCAGCGACTGCTGTGGTGAACAGTTCAACAGCCCTGCAGGAAGTATGAGTAGTTAAGCTCTAGCGTTTTACTAGTTCTAATTCCACCAGCACTGGTTCTTCTTTATACCCCTGGTTATGTATTACTCTGTACAAAATTAACATTGCGTGTGGGCTAAAAATCACTAATTGTACACTTGAACTAACGCTTTTTTAGTGATTTGGGAACCAATTGGGTAAATTGGGTATAGTAAAACACTAGTTCCTTTGAAAGATTATTGACCATATTTTGTGGTTTTTTGGTTATTTTTCTTCTAAATTTTTTTAGCCTCCAATACGCAATATTTAAAAGACACCGAATTATTTTTCGTGTTTGTTTTATTTACAAAAATAATTGTAATATATATATAAAGATAGATTTTATTTTTGATTTCGGAGCACCAACGCTCTTTGCAACAACTTTATAATGGCAACTCTTATTACTGACACGAAAAACCATGTTTTCCATGCAATACTAGTCGGAGCCTTATACGAAGCTCTACCCCCCTTTGCACTAGTTCTTTAGTTTTGGTGAAAGTACTAGTTGCATCCGGGCAATATACCTCACGCTTCCTAGAGGGTAATAAGCATTGAGCTCTGCTGTGTTGAAAGTCAGATTGTAATGTCGATGTGTGAGTTCATATGTACACAAATCGTGGTGAAAGTCAGTTTATTTTATGTGAATGTGTTAACTGTGGGCAAAGTCAGATTGTGAATGGGCAAAGTCGGTTTATACAAGCTCCCCTCACCCGTCTTAGTGATTTTGGGAAGTGTCGCTTGTAGTATTGTATGGTTTACATAAAATTTTGAAATCTCATTCAAGAATGTAAACAAACGAAATTAGTGATTAATTTGCTGAAAATTGTTATAAATTAAAAATTATAAAATAAGTTTGACAGTTTCAAGTTCCTTCAAAGAAAAAAAAAATAGGAAGAAGAAGACAAAGTTCATACTAACACCACCTTGTTTAATGCGCCTTGGAACTGCTCTTCTTCTTTCTTTTTTTCAACTCGGAACTGTTAAATATTGTATTTAAATTTGTTCGCTCACATTGTAATATGCCTGCCACACGTAGATCGAAATTGAGCAATTTCAAAAAATTTCAGAACAAATTTGACATTTGAAATTGAGGCAATTTCAATTTTGTTCTGAAATTGAGCAATTTCGATCTACGTGTGGCAGGCATATAAAATGAAAATTAAAATTTTTATAGTTGAACAAACTTGAAACAAACATGATCTGCTTTTGACATTTCCGATTTTTATACCCAGCGTAAGTAGGGTATACTAGTTTTGTGCAAATCTTGTAACAGCCAGAACTAAGCTCCGTAGATATAGACATATATATACATATTCTTGATAAAGATCAAAAACTGAATTGATTTAGACATGTCCGTCTGACCGCCTGTTCATCTGTCCGTCTGTGTCCGGATCTCCTCCGAAACGGCTGGACCAACCAAGTCGAAATTTCGCACACAGGTATATCGGGATCCGAGTATGATCCTAAGTAAAAATGGGAGACATCCGCCCACTGCCGCTGCCATGCCCACAAATGAATTTAATGTGTTTTCAGTAAAATGCTTGTAACTTGCGAACCACTCAACACGTTTCATTGATATTTGGTGTACTGGTAAACTACGTAAGGGGACATATCCTGGAAAAAAATGGACGCCGTCCTCCTCTAGCCACACCCAAAAATAAGCCCACAAATAAGGGTTTATCGTAACTTGTAAAGTTAAAGGCGTAGAAGCTTAAAATTCACAACATGGTTGACCAAGGCGAAGGAAAGGTGTAGGAAAAGAATTTATGTGGCCCGCCCACTTCCACGCCCACAAATTGAGTGGAAAAACATAGTGCGCCAATAATGTCGGGACGCTGGGTAATTCAATGTCGGGCTTGACCGACTTTAGCTTTCTTATTTGTTTTTACATTGTTGTTGTACTACTGCCACCACCTTTTTAAATACTCCTTGGTTTTTTCATTGTATATTGTTGTCAAAATCGTCAAAAGTGTAAAATCGGCGTAAGCTTTGTAAAATATAACGGTCTGTCTAATTTTATAACAAAGCATGTAACACTAGTTTACAAATAATAATTTTTGGCGTGTTCGGGAGATCTCAATGCACTTTTCCCATAGACTTTGGCCTTCTTAACACTAAAATAATATTAAAAAATTTTTTCATGGAAGCGTTTATTTTATATTAATTTTAAAAAAAAAAAAATGTTTTTTTTCGGAGATATTATAGATTTTTTGAGCAAAACTCGGCCATGCATCGACCAATTCAAATGAAGTACCACTCAAACTAAAGAAAACTAACGCCTCTAAGACTCTTTCCTACATAGTCTTAAGATTGGTAAGGAAACTAAGATTCTGTAGACCTAAAACAAAATATTTTTGTAGCAAAAATACATGTTTCTTTTTCATTTATCGGCATCTAAAAAATAGATTCCAAAAAGACAATTTTTTTTTACGTTTCTGATTTAAAGGGTTGGTCCTTACCCAACAAAACAGTATATTAGTTTTTAAAATCCATGGATAAATCGCGAAGTTATAACTTTATAAGTGAGGGGATAAAGCCAATATTTATTATATTTAAAAAATTTTACAAAATATTGAAAGTTTTATTCAGTTTCCTTGGATATTTCCACCCCGGATAATATCTTTAGTATTCACGGGGACATGAGTAAGAACAAGTTCGAAAATTGACCGGGAATGTTATGAAAATCATAGAAACTGGTCTAAGCCCGCAAGTTTTTGAGAAAGTTTGATCAAATTCGCTATTTCATCATATTTAAGGGCTTTGAGCTTAATTTTCAAAAATTTTAAGTGGGCTTGGCGACAGGGTGTTTTTCGAAAATCATCTGTAACACCATAAATTCAAATGGGATTGAACAAAAAATGGCTTGTATGCTTCCTGTAGCCATGAACATCCTCTCCAAAAATCTCGATCGGTCCACTATTATGGATAGATCCAGTGCTAGGGTCTGTCACAAAAATCCCAAGCCTGCCCCCAAAATCGTAGTTTTTCAAGATATTTCAATGGAATTTAGAATTTGAGCTAATATTTAAGCCTGTGATTAAAATGAAAAAAATTTGCAAATTTGGGCGCCGTAAAGGGGCGCTTTTCATAAAGCAATTGAACAAATGTCGGTATATGGTGCCCACTATGCCCCTAAAAATCTCTATAATATTCCTTCTTAGTGGTTCTGTTTTTAATCATGTTTTAAAAATTACACTGTGCGACGAGAAAAAAAATCCAAGAGGTTTGAAAACTGATTCCGGCGTGGTTTGGTCTCCTGATCACGAGGATATCGTTATTTTTTTTGGGTCACGTCAGAGTTATGTTTTATGGGGCTCCAAAGTTTAGCCTATAAAATACCTTGTGAAAGAAAAAGATGTTGCATATTCAAAGGCGTAGGCTTTCAGTCAAAAAATGAAACTGCTATAAAGTTGAGCTCTTTGAATAATCCAGATAGTCTGAAAGTGGTTTCTGGTCTGATTTCTTTTCCTGATGACGGGGATGTCTTGATTTTGTTTGGGTTACGTCAAAATAACATTTAATTGGACTTTCGAAATTCTGTGTTGTGTATGAAATGAAAATTTTTTTAAAGTAAGTTGGCTGTCGTGTTTGCATTGCATATTCAAATTTTAATCTGTAAGGTATGCTACGTTTTTAACATTTTTTATTATGTATCATATGAAAAATCGTACAAATGCATATAAAAGTACTGTTGTATGAATTTTTTGTGTATTTTTGGACAGGGATCTTAATCGGACCAAACATACGTTCATTAATGAAAGATGTTGCATTCGAGGCAAAAAATTTTAAATCACGTACTACTTAGCAAAAGATCATTTATACAACAGTACTTTTATATGCATTTGTACGATTTTTCATATGATACATAATAAAAAATGTTAAAAACGTAGCATACCTTACAGATTAAAATTTGAATATGCAATGCTAACACGATAGCCAACTTATTTTCAAAAAATTTTCACTTCATACAACACAGAATTTCGAAAGTCCCTTTAAATGTTATTTTGACGTAACCCAAATAAAATCAAGACATCCCGTCATCAGGAAAAGAAATCAGACCAGAAACCACTTTCAGACTATCTGGATTATTCAAAGAGCTCAACTTTATCGCAGTTTCATTTTTTGACTGAAAGCCTACGCCTTTGAATATGCAACATATTTTTCTTTCACAAGGTATTTTATAGGCTAAACTTTGGAGCCCCATAAAACATAACTCTGACGTGACCCAAAAAAAATAACGATATCCTCGTGATCAGGAGACCAAACCACGCCGGAATCAGTTTTCAAACCTCTTGGATTTTTATAAAAGTGCAATTTCGTCGCACAGTGTTATTTAAACATGTGTGTCTGTGTTGGGTATTATATTGTCAGCCTCCCCTGAGTATAACACCCTTACTTGTTTTTACTTATTTTCGACCAAAAATATTCTTAAAGTCGGATTTACTTTGAAGGCCTTACATTTCGACCTATTTCGACCTTTGAAGAGGAGTAATATTTGTGGCGAAAATTTTGTTAAAAAATGTGAAATTTAATTAAAATTGGTCGAATGGAAATATCTCGAAAAACTCTGATTTTTGAGCAGTTTTGGGACTTTTGTGACAGACCATAGTACTGGAGGTAGTCTTAATAATAATCCGATTTGGTCCATTCCCAAACTGGTTTTTACTTATGTCCCCGTGAGCACGTATACCAAGTTTTTTTAAGATAGCTCAACTTCTTCGATAGGAAAACTGTATTCGGACAGACGGACGGACGTCTAAATCGAATCTACTGGTGACGCTGATCACTTCTGTATACATTTTTTTTTATCTAAACAAGGTTGATTCGAAATTTTCCATCGTCTTCGAAATGGGAAATCACTCCAATCTATTTAGCGTTTCAAAAGTTGACCCACTCACCAATTAAAAGTTATGAGTTTGAACAATGTCTACACCGAAACTCAAAAATTCGGAATGTTTCGGAATGTAACATAAAGCGCGAAAGTATTTGCTTAACTGTAAATAAATATGCATGCGTGTAGAAAAGCCAAGCATTCTGGAATGTGACGTATGAGCAGGGAGAAGGAATTTAAAATTAGCGCATACCTATGTAGATATGTAGGTATTTGTTTGTATAGCTTTTATTGTACCAGTTCTAACAAGTTGGCCGAAACTGTGTCACCGCAAGCTTGTACGATGACAGTCTCGGTAAGGTCAAAAACCTGTTTAAGAGATGAGTGCGGAAGAGAGCAACGCCGCGGCTTTCCTCATTCGTGTCTGTTAGAGCGAAGAAAGCTGGGCTCGACACGTTTTTGTTGTTTTATTTTCAGTTTTCTGATTTCATTTCACGCTTCAAAAAGCCATGTTATATTTTTCCAATTTATATGGTAAGAACGTAAATGGTGCCAAATGAATTTAACGGAGAGCTGCGCGAAGAAAGTTGCTAAACAGAAGGCTAAAATATGGATTCAATTGCGATTCACACTTTTGAGCATAATCGGTAAATTATCGGTAAACTGTCAGATTGCGCAGACTACATGATATAGCCGTCCGTAATATGCTTTCCTGACGTAGGTACAACGAAATCTCGAGATTTCAGACAATCCCGAGATTTTGTTGTACGTCTGGAAAGCATATTAGTCAGAAAACATCCCTTTGAATTCATGAGATTCTGAAAACTTTCTACCTCGAGTCTACATCATGAATCATAAATTTTACATCGTTTTCTTCTCATTAAAAAATGATGAATGCTATACATACATACATATGTGTAAATAGATGTATGAATGCTAGTAATTACATACATATATATGTATGTATGTATGTCTGTACATTGCTTTGAAGTGCTACTTACTTGAGATACACTTCTGGATTAGCTAAATAGTTAGCCCAATCAGCAAGATAGAGCGTGGCTGACTTAATCCATCGGCGACGGAAAGACTGATTGTTGAGCGATTCAAAAAGTTTTTCGTAATCCAATTTGCCATCTCGTCCTTTAAAGCCCTGAAATAAATGAATGCAGCTTTAGAATTGTCTTTAATTTCAATGTTAGACCTGCAGTAACCTTTAGAATTGTATTGACTCCCGATTTTTCGTACAAAGCATCAGCAAGATCAGAATTTGAAAAGTGGTCCCATAGCACATGAATGTGTTCCAAGAAAGGTGGCAGCACCCAAGCATGATCCTTGTGTTTTTCCTGTGTATGTTTCCCTTCTGGTCCGGCAAATGTGGTGATCGCCTGCATGGCCAAAGGTAAAAGACTCAAAAGACCGTTATTATCGGCCGTGTCAAACGTGTTCTCGGAATCTATGTCGTTAACGGAGCGCTTATGTTGCTTATGCGATGATGTTGCTGCCTGACTATTGCTCATAAACGCCGAAGCGATTTGCAATATCGATTCCAAGTTAATACCTGTCTCCGATTGACGCTTAACACGCGCATGCTCATTAGCGTCTTTGCCCGAATCGTCTGCACCGGTAAACATATCAATTAAATTCCCAATAATCGAAGGATCGAAACCGCCGCCTGCATTGCCGGTTGCAGTGCTGCCAGTGTTGCTGGTGCCGCCCAAAAGACTACTTATGCCAGACAAAATCTGGAGTGCACCTGAACCCTGACCAGCCTTGCCCTGATTAGCTAGCATAAGGGTTCCGAGCAAAGACGCAACGCCCGCTAAGCCAACGCCGGCATTGCTATCACCGCTCCTATCACCGTTACCATTACGATTATTGAGTGTTTCCTGTATGAACATAGAGGCCATGTCCAACAGCGGATTAGCACCATCGCCATCATCATTTTCGGGACTAGGATTTTGTGTTGTGCGCCCAATCGAAATGCTGACACATAAAATCGCTGACAAGAATATTGCCCTTTTCAATTGCATTTTGTTTTGAATTTTTTACCCTCGCTGGATTATATTGATTGCTTATTTTTCGAGAATATTTATCACACTGTATCACATGGACACGTACTGAAGCGGAGCAGAACTATGAAAAACCTTTTCTCTGCTTCTCGAATGGAATCGATTGTACTAAACTCTCACGTCGAAATTAGTCCACTGCACATAACTTAACTTCTTCTCAATCACAAATGGCCTGGAAATGCATTCTGGTTAAGCAACTCACGTACGGGCAACGATCGTTCCTTACAGTTCACTTAACGGAATCCAGCGAACGAGTTGAAAGCAGAAAACTAAGCACAGAACTAAACTCACAACTTCGCTGATCTTACAGAGCACGTCTTGCTTTTTCGAAAACTTTCTTTCTTCTGGCGCACCAACGATGTTTCAATCACTTCTTAAGCGAGGTAAAAGCACTAGCCGCTGGCTGTTGTTCTGCAAAACGATCCAATGACTGAACGCTAACTAAAGAGAGTGCTGATGTTTTGTAAAATTGTGATTGTAGCAAAGCGAAGAGTAATTTAGAAATTTCTACTAAAAAGAAATATACCTTGAATTAAGAAACTCTTTCATACTGCAGTCAAGGCTGCCTTCAGTCGCGCATGCGTACAAAACACAAAATCAATTTGCTTGTCTCGAAGCTTTCAGGTAATAACCAAAATGTAGCTGCCTTAATACCTGCCTTCGTTACCTTTTTGTGAATTCTTAGTAGTCCACCAACTTTCTTTCTTAACCATATTCTCATACGCATACAATGAAGATAGGAAGATATTATTGCCATGCGAATGTATTTTTAAGAGAAAATGAGCGTGAAACCCCGAGAGCGAGAGAGAGGTTTGAAAATTTTCACTTTTCATGGTTTAATATGGTCGCACCATGAAATAGGTAATTAGTGGCCTATTTTCTGAAATCCATTATATAAATATGATTGAGTTTGCTGAAACCATTTTTCGCTGATGCATTGAGGAAAACAACTTTCAATTAGGAAATTTCAAATTTTCAAAGGCCTTTGCCATTTGTTGGGATTGAATAAGCAGGTTTAAAGCTATATATAAGAATTTGATTTTCTTTTTTGGCTGAAAAAATGCTGGAACTTCGAAAAATGTCGAAAAACAGGACTAAGATCACAGCAACATTCTTTTAAAAAATGTGCATTGCCAAAGAGATTCAAAAAGAAACACCCATAAAAAGCGGCAAATTTATTTTTATGAAAACAAGTAAGGGTGTTATAGTCAAGGGAGGCTGACAATATAATACCCGAGGCAGACACACATGTTTAAATAATTTTTAAAACACGATTAAAAAACAGAGCTATTGAGAAAGAATATTGTAGAGGTTTTTAGGGCCATAGTGGGCCCCCATGTACCGAATTTTGTGCACTTTCTTTATGAAAACTGCCCCTTTGCCACGCCCAATTTAACAAATATTTTGAATACTAATCGCAGGCTTAAATATACTCTCAAATTTTAAATTTCATAGAAATATTTCGAAAAAGTCCGATTTTGGGGCAGGTTTGGGATTTTTTTGACAGACCCTTGTGCTGGAGGTACCATTCGGGTCCGTTCTCGAACTTGTTCTTACTCATGTCCCCGTGAGCACGCATACCAAATTTAGTCGCGTTTCGGACATTGGACTAGTTCTGGGTGTTACACACAACCACATAAACGCAATATACCGTCGACACAGAGTGTGTCGGGTATAAAAATTCATTTGTAGAGCAGGCCCACCAAAGAAATTAAGAAGCAAGGCAAAAATATGCTCGAGATAAAAATTCCACAATTCTATGGTGAATCAGCTACTTACATTCTTAATGACGAACGGTGAACGATTTTAATAATTATAGCCTAAATTTCATCAGAAATCGGGGTCTTAGGCACTTTAGTCGAGAATTAAATTTTTTGATGCCATAGTAATTTTTCGACCTGTTGAAAGAAGAAACCCAAAATTGAGTTTAAAATAAAAGGTAGTCATTATTACAAGTTATTAAAATATGTACCTTTTCCTCAGCTTAAAATATGTTAAACCATTACCTTCCACCATTCGCGAATGGTGGTCATGGACAAATTTTAACCTTCAGAGTCCATTATATTTGGCTGCGAAATACTCAATTCAAAATCAAATTTTTGAGAATTTCGCGATTTGTGATTATGGTCAAATTTTAACCGTAACCCAATAAACACAGCAACGAGGATGATATCGTAACGATATCGCGACGAATTCTTGAAAACTAAATTTCTCGATGTCGTGATTTAGCCTCGCGAAGATATCGAGACGAGTTCGAGAAAAATAATTTTTGCGTTAGAAACAACTTCAACTTATAAACGACAAAAATCAAGTAATTTTAAATTACACTAGCTTACAAAAAAAAAAAGAGCAGAGACGAAATGATGGTTTTTAAACTAAATTGGGGTCGATGATGACGAAAATGGCATCCGTTTATTTTTTCAAAGAATAGTTTTTGAGATATACGCAAAAATCGTGTTTTTTGGTTACTTTATGAGATTTTGCTAAAGAACTCAAAAACTAGCCGCCTAAATAACATAAAATAAAATATTAGTCTAAAGCAAAAATTCTCGCCTTTGCAACGATATATCATTTGTTACAATCGGTCTCTTAGTTTTAAAGCTATAGACATTTTAACTTTTTAACTGAAAAAAATATTCAAAATTTTCTTTTCAGTTTTGTGAAAAAGTTTTTCTGAGTGTAAAAATTAAAGAAAAAAATTTTTAGCTTCCTTGTTCTATTATCTAACAGAATCTGCTTAGATCGTCTCTCTATCTCAATTGGTTGTTGAGATATAAAATTTTGAAAAAAGGCTTATTAAAAGAGGATTTTCCAGGATATTTCAAGGACCGTTCAAAATAAAAATCTAAAAAGTGGTCTCCACAGTGTTTTTAGATGGCACCTATCGAAAAATCAACAAAATTTAAAAAATTCCTTTCATGATGCCGCATGCCTTTGCTTAACCCGCCAGACCCTTTTAGTGCCCTTATGTTATGTAAAAATTGGATTATTGCTTTCAGTAACATTGAAGTAGGCCCGGTTGTGTTTAGTTCTCCGACGACTATGAGTAAATGTTAAAATGAACTTTTGCAAAATTAAAAAAAAAACACCCGAAAAATCAAACTTTTGCAAGTTCAAATATCTATAGCTTACAAACTAACACACCGATTGTTACAAATGATATATCTTCGCAAAGGAGAGAACTTTCTGCTTTAGACTAATAAAATGTTATGTTATTTACGCGGGTAGTTTTTGAGTTCTTCGGCAAAATCTCATAAAATAATATAAAAAAAATGATTTTTAAAAGTGGCCACGTAAGGTTAACTCTTTAAATTTTCGAAGGCTTTCAAAAAGAAGCCAGGTTCGATTCTGCTCAATATATAAGTTTTGATTTTTATTATATATATAAATATATATATTCGGTTGACATCGTATTTAATGGAAAAGGAGAATAGTTAAAAAGAAAATTTTTTCTCCTGAAACGCAACTAAAAAATTCCCTCGTCTGTGTCGCTCTCTGGAAACACTCCGTTAAAATGAGCCAATAGAAGTGGAACACTTCTATTCCGAGAACTCTATAGTTAAACAAGTAAGAAAGCTAAAGTCGGTCAAGCCCGACTTTGAAATACCCAGCGTTCCGACATTATGAGCGCACTATGTTTTGCTTCTCTATTTGTGGGCGTGGCAGTGGGAGGGCAACATTAATTATTGTCCCTACACCTTTCATTCGCCTTGGTGAACCTATGTTGCGAATTTGAAGCTTCTACGCCTTTTTACTTCGGAAGTTACAAAAATCTTCATTTGTAGGCGTGGCAGTGGGCGGGCCATAAAAAAAATTTTTCCCTACACCTTTCATTCGCCTTCGTGAACCTATGTTGCGAATTTGAAGCTTCTACGCCTTTCAAATATTTCAAGGAAGTTAATGAAAAATCTAATTGTGGTGCGTCACAGTGTTTTTAGATGGCCCTATCGAAAATCAAAAATTTAAAATTCCTTTAACCAGCCTTTCATTTGCCTTGGTGAACCTACTGTAGCCGGTTTGATAGTTCTCGCACTTTTACTTCAAAGTTACGATAACCAACTTTAATTATTCTTTAGCTTAAATCAATTGATAGGGGTGTGAGTCATCCGAGGAGGGCGGATAAATTTTTTTGACCAATAATGTTCATCCTATTTAATTTAAGCATCAACCAAATATCAATTGTTGAATGTGCAATTGATTTGAGAAATATCAAACACACAGTTACAAAGATTATTATTGAAAGAAAATTTTTAGAATAATTTTATGTGGCTAGGAGATGGGCGGATTTTGTCTCCTATTCTTATACTTAGGATCAGTTATTCAAGGAACGATTAATGTTCAACATAATTTCAATCTTTCATTATATCAAAACAAATTCAATCGTTTTCCGGAGGAAATTCCTTTGTACCACTGGATCGGCCGTACAATGACGTTGCAGAGGACAGAACTTTCGCTATACTAAAAATTTGAGCGGGTAGTTTTGAGTTCTTCGGCAAATCTCATTAAGTATAAAAAATGATTTAACGTGGCCACGTAAGGTTAACCTAAATTTTCGAAGGCTTTCAAAAAGAAGCCAGGTTACGATTCTGCTCATAATATGATTGTTTTTGATCCTATAATTTATATAATATATATATATTCGGTTGACATCGTCATTTAATGGAAAGGAGAATAGTTAAAAAGAAAATTTTTTTCTCCTGAAACGCAACTAGAAAATTCCCTCGTCTGTGTCGCTCTCTGGAAACACTCCGTTAAAATGAGCCAATAGAAGTTGAACACTTCTATTCCGAGAACTCTATAGTTAAAAAATAAGCCAAGCACACTTGTTCCTTTGGATCTGTTCTCGAGTGAATACAAAAATTTATTGAACACTTTTACTTAAGTTATTTAGAAATTAGCAGTAAAATCAATTTTTGCTATGTAAAAATCATAGAGTAGAATATGGATATTTTTTTGGTTGGAGATGGTGCGATGATGAGCAGCTTAAGGGAGTGCATACGGGATGAGGGAGATTGTTTTTCCTGAAACTTACGAAAATTTTTCCCACTGATGTATGTATTTATTATGTACAAACAATCTAAAAACTACTTTTGTGATCCATTTACTTTTGTGCTGTTAGAGATAAAATTATCAAAAATGGATCATATAACTAACGAATTAAATGGACATGCACATAAATATTTTGAACTGTTTGCATTTATCCTCACATCCAAACAATTGTAAAAAAAAAACGCACGTAAATAAGCCTCATACGAATAAAATATAGATTTTTATTGAAATCCAAGCAGCAGAAAACTTAGTTTTCTTACTGGGACAAGCTGTATTGTTGTTAGTAAAAGAAAAATATGTGATATCGGAAGATACCACAAAATCTTAAATTGATGTAACTGAACTAAAAGAAACCCCTTTCGAGCGATGTAATACGATGTAACGAATATTTTATCATCTACGAAGGGAAACTCCTCAAGCAACATCACCACATAATCTATAAATTCTATTAACCCTCCGTCATGCAGATGTATCTGGCCAGATATTTTACGAATTTAACTGTGATTTAAATATATTTCTAATTTGGTTAGGGGTTTGAGTCTCCAGGTACCCTCTACAAATATTGTTAGGTATCGTTTTATGAAAAAACACATTAAAAAAAAATAACAACAAATTAAATTTATGTGGATTTTTTCATCTATACATCGTATACGTAGCGCATGTACCTGGCCTGATACACACACATTTTGTATGAAGAGAACTGTACTTTATTTATATTTTTTATTTTTCTCTCCTAGCTCGAGTCCCAGCCGGAACTGTGTACAGGAGGTGCTCGAACACGTGCATAGCACACAGAATGCTGTGCACAGCACGCTGCTAATATACGGGACCTGTCCACTTTTTCTAATACATGTCCTAAGATGTGCCGTAATGTGAAAACTGGGTTCACTGTGTATAGCATTGGTATATTGAAATAATGAAAAATACCGGTTTAGGTGGCTTCGTTCCATACACAAGCTATATACCGGGTGTATGGCATTGTACACAGCTTGTGAATAATTTGAAAATAGTTTTTTTTCTTATGTTGACCTATCTACTTCTTCATACACTTCGTGCCGATACACCACAACACCCGGCTGGGGTGGTGCTGATACCCTACAAAAGAGAAAAAGTTGTCAGCTTTGTACATTGGGAGATGAGAATTTTTTTTGAAATTAAACACAAAAATAAAATTTTTCTTGTTTTATTTCTCATAAATTTTTTTTTTTTTTGCACGGGTAGGTGGTTTAGCATGTACTAAGAACAACAAAAAAATAGAAAATATATATCTGCCTGGCGTGATAATAATATAAAAATGTAATATTATCACTAAAATAGCATATTTTTCATATAAATGTACTGAAATACATAGTGGATCTGGCCAGATATATTCGCTACGTACGTGACTATCGGAACATCTGCATGACGGAGGGTTAATAAGTTTGAGAAAAATTTACAAACGTTTTCATTCAATAGCCATCGTTTTGTAGAATGGCATGTTGAAACTTGTATCATCTACAATTCACACTTCATCCAAGACGCCTAAAATTTTCCGAAATCTTATAAGATTCAAGTTTTTCCAGCTCGAAAGTCAAGTTTCCGTACGATGCAACTTTCACTTGAAAATGGATTTTCCTCAACGCTGCGAATAAAGCTTGCAATCAGTTTTGCCAAACATCGCGTGCCGAGCGGATTAAGATTGTTAAATAAAAATTTACCATGCAGCCCACATTTGAAGAGCTAAATAAAGAGGTTGCCGCACGTATAGATGCGCTGTTCCCAAAAAAAAACTGTTTCATTGAAGTCATGCCCGGCAATGTGATTTTGCCAAGAAAATTTTGCGAAGTTGGGGAATCTATACGCAACTTAAAGATATTCACAGATGACGTTTGGCTCGTTTCATATCCACGAACGGGCTCCACATGGGCCCAAGAAATGGTTTGGCTTTTGGGAAATAATTTGGACTTTGAAGGTGCAAAGCAAATACAACAGATCCGTTCACCTCTTATTGAACTATCTGCACTCTTCAGCGAGGACCATCATGAATGGGTGTCGTAAGTGCAGGACTTTAAATTGATTTTATTCTAATGCGCCATTGCGCCATTTAACCTTAACTTTAGGAACTCCATTGGCAATACGGTGAGCGCTGTGAGTCAGATGAAAAGACCACGTTTTGCGAGATCGCATCTGCCTTTGGACCTGCTTCCCAAAGAATTGGAAACCGTAAAGCCCAAGGTAGGCAGCCTTTTATGGCTTATTTTATTTGTGACTTGTGTGCGATATGTGCATTTTGACTTAATCACTAATATCACATTTATTATTAGATTATCAAAGCTTAGCTTTAATTCTTGCCATTACTTGTTTTGAAGGGAACTTTTCTCAATTCTAAAGCTATCTCAGGTGCCAAGTAATTGAAACTGTTTTCAGATAATCTACACAGCTCGTAATCCAAAGGATCTATGTGTTTCATTCTACCACTACTGCAAGTTAATGCATGGTCTTTCTGGATCCTTTGATGAGTTCGTTGATCTTTTCCTACAAGGTCTGACCCCCATCGGATCGTACTGGAAGCATGTTCTACCATTCTGGAGGAAAAGCTCAGAGCCGAACTACTTATTTATAAAATATGAAGACATGAACCGCGATTTGCCCACAATCGTGCGGAAGTGTGCTGATTTCCTCAATGTCGACTTTGAACTCACACAAAAAGATTTGGAGCGAATTTGCGGCCACTTAAACTTTGAACAAATGCAATCGAACCCTGCGGTTAATCTTGAACCACTTTTGAACGATACAGAAAATGGCAATATTGCCAATAGAGACACAAAATTTATTCGAAGAGGCAAAATTGGAGACTGGAAAAACTACATGACACCCGAAATATCGAATCGCTTCGACGAGTGGATAAAGCAAAACTCTAGTGGAAGTGGACTTGAATTTGAATATGAATAGTCAATCAATTCTGTTACAAAGCGCCCTTTCTTTCACATACAAAAGTGTTTTATTCTAATAAAAAGGAGATCAATTTTTTATGAAATGTATGTGCTAAAACGAGGATCATTTTACATTATTCAGCAGTCATGTTCTTCAAAGGAAGTCAATTGTCGCTGTAGTATATAACTGGCCGAAATAGTCAGCACGTCAGCATTTCCAGCAAACTTATTTTCATCCGGACTTTGAGAGTTCCGCATGTTGTGTTGATATTTGTTTGTGATTTATTTATTTTTTATTTATAAATTTATTTTTTTATTTGAAAACTCTGATGTTCCTCTGACTTTATTCATATTAAGCAATGCTTCTCTCAAAGAACAACACTTATGACAAAAACGGTTCCCAGTCGGAAGATGTAAGGTTTAGTGATCGAATTTTTCAACTTTTAGATTTCATTTGGAAATGGTCGAAATGGTCAGCGATAGCGGTGCGGGCAAATTGAAACAAAGAAGAATTCTAAGCAGGGCTGGCGAAAGGGGTATGGAGTCTACCATACATGGGACTAAAGTGTGTATGGAATACCATACGTGGGAATACTCAATATACGTTAAATGTACACAGGTAAAATACCAAGAAGCATTGCAGCCAACAGTCAAGACTGCACCATGCGATCTTCGGTGACCGTGAATACACAAATAAGAAGAAAATCGCTTTGCCATAAGAAAAAGAGCAGTGTAGACATCACTGGATGATGCAATTAAGGGACCATTTCCAATGCTCCGAAAGCTCGTTGAGAGAAAGAGAGAGCAATGCTTCAAGAAAATCTTAAATTTTTCGAACTCTTCCCGAACTCTCGCAACGAGTTGTATCGTAGATTGCGCCACATGATTGCATGTATGGAAATTGTGGCTCACCCTCTCGCAACTTGCTCTCGGAGCATTGGAAATAGGCCTTTACTTTACTATAACGTTTTTTTTTTTTTACCATATCACCCCCTTCCCCACAAACACCCCATTCCACACATGGGAGACTCACGTTTCGCCTGCCCTGATTATAACCCAGCAGAATATTATGTCGGCGATGAACAAGTCCGCGTGTCTTTCAGAGCGGACGCCTCGGTGAAATGCTCCGCATGACAGTGTCAGCGAGGTGGAGCGAAAAAGTCATGCCCGATTGTCATTTACATTTTGAAATCGTCTTGCTTGAATCTCATTAGCTGCTTAAATTTAAATAGGTTTTAGCGTCAGGAGATCATTTGCGAGATGTAGCGTAGGCATGCATACTGGCCTCATAATCCGAAGATCGCGGGTTTGATCCCTGCCCGAGCCAAACAATAATTGTAGAAGAGAAAAAGATTTTTAGAAAAATTCGAAATACACGAAAAACGCGATGAGAAAATCCTCTCTCGAAACTCGAGTTTCCATCAGTGACACTTTTAAAGGGGAAAGCGAGATGTCTTGTCAAACGGCTAAAAAAGGGGCTAAACCGCGGTTAGCTAAAAAGGGTAATAACCGACAAAAATACCCGAAAAAGCATACATTAGTAATTCGTTTGTTCAACTCATGAGGCGCAGATGAAATTGTAAATTTTCTTTTTGGTGTCTTATTTGTTCATATGTAAGATTGGCTCATACATGAAATCAAGAAAACCGGTTGAATAACATGCTTCCAGTAAACAGATATTATTAACATAACATATATAAGAATTAAAAATTGTCAAAAACGCAAAAAGGTAAATTTTTTTGTCGAAATAGTGGCTAAATGCGAGTATTTTAGTTCTCGCAAAAATTAAAAATATTTATTGCTTTGGTTACAATTATCGGATCTAAAATAGCCCATAAAAGAGAATAACCTTGGCATCAACTGGTTTCCATCCTGAACTCAAGAGAGGAGAGAGAGATTGTCAAACGCCCAGCGGCGCACTGCTTAATGGGTTCCGCATGAACGACGACTAATAGATTATCCTTACTAATATTGTCTGCAATATTTTATAAAATATTGTATTTCCTGCCTTTTAATCGGAGGTGGCGATGGTGCAGTTGAAAATGCCTGAGCTAGCAGTCGGAAGGCCCGAGTTCGAACCTCCGGGCAGGCAAGAAAAAGTGGAAAAAAGTTTAAGTCCACAAAAATGTGCTTCAATTGATAAAAATAAGAGAATAATAATAGAAAAAAAGGGCTTTCGTGACAAAATTCCTAGGAGTTGGATTTGGAAGCCTTATTTTTTAATAAAAAAAAATAAATAAAAATAAAAATTTGGCGCCTGCCAGAGTGGGACTCGAACCCAAGCACTTCGGATTCTTAGTCCACGCACTCTGCCCACTGAGCCACGCCAGGTCTAGATGCGAACTTTTCTATTGAGGTACTAAAGCACTATAATGTAGCAAACGCTCGATAAGTATTCGGCAGCGGAATACTTTTTTGGTTACAAGTAAATGAGATCGTAAAGGGAGCTGATTACAAAGCGGCCATGCTTATGTAAAAGTAATGAAGCTCGTAATCGATTCTTTCTGGCATACTGACTGCTAAGTATTGGAGAAGTATTGGATTCCGTAACGTACATTTGCGCCGCTGGGCGGGTTCTAAAAATAGACAACGAGAGAGAAAAAATCTCTCAAATACTTTTTTCGCTGCAGCGGACTTTCTCGCGCCGCCCTGATGAACTTGTCCGGCGTGAAGCGCAATGCCATTCGTGTAGAAATTTCACCGCGCGACTCCTTTGCAAAGGGAGTCGGGACGGCTCCTTTTTCACGCGGAGTTCACCGCGGATATCCGCCTGACATTTTCTGCTGGGAAGTAATGCTTGCTGGTTGCTGGTGCGCCATGGCCGGACCGTGAGAAAGAGTGCTTTTGAAGTGCTTATATTTGCCACAGGGGTATATTGAGCAATTATAAGACATTAACCGAAAAAACATTTGGGGAGCAAGAGGAGGTTTAGAGAGTTTTAGACTAAAATCCTAAAAAAAAAACCTTTTTTTAACTGATTACATCGAGACTCTTTTGGACCAGTTTGAAACCAGACCCAAACTAGACTAGGTGTAATCAGTGTTTTTTTTAATATTTGCGCCAAAATTTTGAGTTTTTTTTTTACAATTTTTAAAAATATCTTTCCTTGGTTCCACGAGACTTATTTTCTCAGACATAGTTTCGGTAATTTGGTGAGAGAGATACAAAGCTAATTGTTTACTTCTGACCAAAAAAAAATCGAAAACATAACGTATTTGTTGATGAAAAACGATACAAAACTATTTTTGTAATCCTTAATAAAACAATTCAATGCGGCAAAAAAATGTTACCACTTTTTTGACGTATCACTGCAGTAAAGGATTATTAAAACTTTAAAGAGAGTATTAACACGAAATTTTTACACAATGTGAGCAGTGCTGTCGAAATGCTACTATAGTAGTTTTTTTTGCTCCTTTTTGTATTGCCGTACTACTTTACTACTCCTTTTGCTAACGTACTACTATTTGGTTGTAAATAAATTTTGTAACAGCTTCTTTGTGCGGTGCAAATTACCTTTCTCGCAAGCCTATATATATACTATAAGTACGGTGACGATAAATTGAAATTGAAAAACAGAAAAAAAATATTTTTTTAGTCTTCAACTTGGTTTATTTAAATCTTTTACGAGGTTGTCATAGAACGGATCTTTCAATTTTTTTTGACATTTTCGCTATTTTCCACTAAAAAAAAAAAACACGCAGAACAAGTGCCTAAAAACCAGAACACCTCTGCTAAAAACAAATATGATGGTCACCATAACTATAAGCAACTAGGATATTCTATTAAAAGTGAAAAGATTTAAAAAGCGAAAGAGTGTAAATTTTTTCATACAAAATTACATTCTTTCATTTTGTAGCCTTCTTGGTTTACGAGTTTTCGACGTTTTTAAACGATAATCCCCTACCTAGTTTTTTTTCTTCTATTGCTTAAAAACTCCTGTTTTTTAATATACTTCTTTTATTTTATAAAAACTACTATTTAAAAACCATTTTGGTACTTTATCAGATACGAAAACGACAGCACTGAATGTGAGGCGTGATACACCGAATACTTCCTCATCAATAACTCAAAAATCGTATTTTTTTGAGATATGACATTCTTGAAGTAAATGAGCGATATATGAAAGCCTGTTTTTTAGCTATACAAAAAACTTAACAAAAATCGATTGAGAAACAAAGGTGCTATAACGTATTATTCTAATGAACTCAAACTCAAAAATGTTTCGTTTCCCCATATTTTAAATTCTGATTAGACATTAGTGGTATTCAAGCAACACTGCAAATCGCATTGTGCAATATTTGCACTTGTCAAATTGCGTACAAAAAAAGCAGTGCAAATATTGCATACTGCGATTTGCACTGTTGCTTGAATACCACTATTATTTGTATGACCAGCTGCAGAATTGTATGTAGGTATATTCATTTTTTATGAATCTTGTATAAAATATACTAAAGTTCCAGTGGTATATTGAGTGATGAGGATAATCCTAAGTGAAATTGATCGTTATCCACCTCCTGCTCTCTTTCGTATGTACATTGTACACAGAAACACTTAGAGGGCTGTCCATTAATTACGTAAGCATAAAAGGGGGGGGGGTTCGAAATAACCTGATACGCTCGCTTATATGGGGGAGGGGTGCGGTGATCTTAAAAATTTTTACGTAATATTCATGGTGTGTGAAAATATTCTCGTGTAAAAATTTCTTTTTGTTATTTATCTAATTAAAAGACTGTTATTTTCTGAACATATCTTTCAAAATGGTCATGGTCAAAAATGGTCATAATCGCCCTTACGTCAATTAATGGACAGCCCCTTAGAAGTTTTGTTATTTGCACAATTATATGAATACGTCACTTTATAATCGGAATTTGGGTATTTCGTATCTGGGCTGGACCGACCTTAACTTTCTTACTTTCTCCTTTTCGGACGGAAGTAACTAATTAGTGGTCCTAATGCAGGTTCGCAAATAGCCTTAGTAAGTTTTGCGATTGCAAATTTTCCGACGCTGCATTAGCGACTCTTAGAAAGTACTTCGCCAAATTTATTAGTTTCCCATAATTTAATGTTTATCTATCTTCTTCCAACAGTTTCTTTCTTTTTCAAATTAAGGTTTAAAACCATTTGTACCATAAGACCTAGGCTTTTGAAACGCGATTAGCGTTTTGCGAAGCAAAAACCAATAGGAAAGTTTGTCACGCTTCGAAATATTTCTTCCATACAAATTTTGACAGTTAATTTCCCATTTCGTAAAATTTTCGAACCTGCATGAGGACCATTATTGTCTTCCGTGTATGGCTTGTAACGCCTTCACGCAGTTGCATCAAAAAAAAAAAAAAAAATCGCTCATCATGCCCTCTTCCCAAAAGCCTTCATAGCGCTTCTCGATTATTGCTTTTTCCTGATGGAACCTTTCTCCTTGCTCGTCGCTTTCTGCTCCTGGTTTATTTGCACAACCAACGTGTTTCCGATTTCATAATACCAGAGCAGCCATCAGGGCCGAGAGTAATGCGTGCGTGCGAAAAAGAGAGTGGGATGGAGAGATACAGAGAGATAGAGAGAGAGCAGGACAGACTCTCTCACGCACGACTCTCGGACTATTGTACCTTGCCCTCAAGGCAAAAAAAAACTTACCCGTCAAAACAGGGTGTTGGTGACACAAAAGACAAGCAAGCTTATCGATATAAATTTTGTGGCTAGTTATCGTTAAAATATTCAGATGAATGCAATCAGTGCAGGGTTATATGTACATATGGACATATAATTTCCCTTCTTCGGGTGTTAAAATTTTTCGATTTTAGTTGGCGAAAATTTCGATTCTACTAACTTGAATATTTTCGAAATTCGATCTTTCAAGTTCGCCATTTTAATACAAAAAAAAAATCGAACGGTAATCGAATTTTGAACGATCGAATATCAAATCTACCCATCCCTAATCGATGCATCAATCTACAAAGTTGCAATTTGCAAACAACAGCACAAATCAAACCATTTCTGATCTCCGTATTTGCTAGTACTTAATTCACATTTAATAGCTCACAACACTGCCTTAGCTAAGAAAAGCTATAGAAAAATGCTAGAAGAAGGATCGGATCAAATTGGAAGCCATGATATTGCGGACGCACTTGGATCTATTGGAAGCAGCACGCATCCAATTTCATCAGGTGCCATTGGTCAATTGGCAAATGGACACCATATATCACAATCCTCAGGCTACCACAAATTCAGCGCCCGTATGACAACAGAAAGACACGCAGCAGAGTACAATATGCGTCATAAAAACAGAGGTAACAAGGAAATGTGCATATACACATACGTACATATGCATGTAACGCATACAGTGCAATCTATAGCAATAGGGAAAAACGATGAATGGTTGCAAATACGTTACAAGGGTGTTTTTAGCAAATGGATTCGTAGTACAAAGGTATTTTCCACTGACTGAAAAGGATATCAAAAAGATTCTTGCATTGGGGAAACCTTTGAGATTACACACGCTGTATATTAGTTAAGAAAAATATTGTGCTCAGTTGAACTTCTCATAGAGACAAAACAAAGGCTGAGATCGATGATACTTTTATTCTGTTTATGAATTAAAGAAAAGAAATTGACTTAAAAATTTGTATTTCGCAGGTTTGGCCCTCTTATTCAACCACGAACATTTCGAAGTGCCCACTTTGAAGTCACGTGCGGGAACGAATGTCGATTGCGACAATCTTGCTAAAGTACTAAAGCAACTAGACTTTGATGTGACAATATACAAGGATTGTCGGTATAAAGAGCTGCTGCGAATTATTGAAAGTGCAGCTCACCAGGATCACAGTAACAACGACTGCGTACTAGTGGCCATACTTTCCCATGGTGAAATGGGTTATATCTATGCAAAAGACGTGCAGTACAAGTTGGACTCGATTTGGAATCCTTTTACAGCTCACAGTTGCCCGACGCTTGCCGGAAAACCCAAACTATTCTTCATTCAAGCTTGCCAAGGAGATCGCCTTGATCCTGGAGTAACTATGAAACGTGCCCAAACCGAAACAGATGGAGAGTCTTCGATGAGTTACAAGATCCCTGTGCATGCTGATTTCTTAATTGCTTATTCCACTATACCTGGCTTTTACTCTTGGCGCAACACAACCCGGGGAAGCTGGTTCATGCAATCACTTTGTGCTGAACTTGCAACAAACGGAAAGCGTTTGGATATTCTAACTCTTCTCACGTTCGTTTGCCAACGCGTGGCCATTGACTTCGAATCTTGCACACCTGATCAACCAGATATGCATCAACAGAAGCAAATTCCATGCATTACAACAATGTTGACTCGTATTCTTCGTTTTAGCGACAAAATTTCAACTTCATAAAAATTACCACATTTTTTATTTTACTTATATCATTTTTATATCATTCTTTTTAACTTTCAATTAGTCACAATCTTATACACCTTTAATATTTCTCTAAAAATTTTGTATTAAGCTCAATGTCGACGAATAGCATACACATGCATGTGTGTTGATAGTTGTGTATATATCAAATCGTATATTTTTATATCAAATGAATCGCAGTAAATAAAACTCCTTAAATGGATCTTTTGCCAATTTCAGTTTCGAAGTAGTTGACCTCGTATGATCGAAAAAGCACTGCAAATTTAATCTTAAAAGCTTTACACAATGAAAATAATTATTCGTATCGTCCTCGTTCGCCACTACTGTTTTTAATGAATTGAAGTTAGCTTACAAGAACTGAAAACTTATATTTATAAATTATTTTTACAGTCAATTTAAGCTCATTCTACATAATTCAAGGCGTATTTAATATGGTGGTGGGAGTAGGAACTCCTCTTCTTCCTTTTTTTCAACCCGGAATTGTCAAATTTTCTATTGAACGAAAGTTCGCTTACATTTTTGAACGAAATGTAAAAGTTTTTTATTTGAACAAAATTCAAACAATCGTGAGCTGATTTTGATATTTCCAAATTTTTTTTAATTGTATGTACTATCGCCATCACCTTGTTAAATACAACTTGTACAAAATTTTTCAAAATTATTTTCATCATTTTTCTCTTCGATTATACCACATCCTGGATTTAAGACTAAGTGGACTATGCCACAACATAAATATTCTTGATGCATTCAATTAGGCAAAAACCTATGTTTTGAATTTTTTATATCTCAATTACTACCTGCTTTTTTAAAACCATAAAGTGATACACAAAACAGTTGACCAATTGTAACAAATAAATGCTCTATTTATTAAAAAAAATTGAAAAAGAAGCAAATGATGAAGCAAACTTTATTAATTATAAATGTCCACCCTCCTTTAGTTTTCCAATTAAAGCATCGACATCCGGAACAACCGCTCCAGCTTGACGTACAGGTGGCTCTTCAACAGATAAGATATCTATACGAGGGGCCGTATCTACCCCCAAATCTTTCGGAGTAATTTTCTTCAAAGGTTTCTTTTTGGATTTCATTATGTTAGGCAACGTAGCATATCTCGGAGTATTAAGCCGCAAATCAGCACTTAACACAGCAGGTGTCTTAGTCTTGATTTTTTCTAAACCGCCATCAATTTCGCGCGTTATTGTAAGACCAGAATCGGATTTTTCAATTTTGTTGCAAAATGTCCCTTGTGGCCAATCCAAAAATGCTGCAGTCATTTGAGCCGTTTGGTTGCTGTCGTCATCAATGGCTTGCTTTCCTAATATGACCAAATCAGCTTTTTCGTCTAAGGCAAGTTTGGCAAGTATTTTAGACACATGAATTGGTTGCAACAAGTCGTATTCCTTTCCACTGACCTCGACATGAACACCTCGATCAGCCCCCATTGCGAGAGCAGTGCGTATCGTTTCCTGAGATTGCGCTGGTCCAACAGAAACTGCAATAACTTCAGCTGCCAATTTCTTCTCTTTCATTTTGACTGCCTCTTCAACAGCAATTTCATCAAAAGGATTCATGGAGTGCTTCACCCCCTCAGTAACAACACCAGATTTGTCTGGCTTGACACGAATCTAAAAAAAAAAAAGGTACTTTAGGAAATGAGATTTTGCAATTAAGGTTCTTACACTAAGGCTTATAGTCCTCATCCCGGTTTTAACTTTTTGAAGATTTTAGCTTTCGAATGAAAGCCTTCATGAAAGTTAACCAGGTTTAGCATTTCCGCCAGGAAAAACATGCAATAAATATTAAGAGATGTTGCTTTCGTTGCAAACATGTAAACTATTGACTTTTTGTGTATTTTTTTATTGATTGAAGATCGGTATTTCGTTTAGAAGAAACCAACGACCGTTACTGTTTAACATATGAAATAAAAGTTGGTTTTGAATTATTAAAGGACTTACTTAAAAAAAAATAAATTATAACGCTTGATTTTTTCGCTTGAAAATAAGTCGTTTTGTACAATTACTTATATACAATGTAATCTCTCCTTGTGGATACTCCTTTCCCTCTGAAACGGACACTTTTTGAGAATGCTCTAGTGTTCGTGCTTCTTAAATAGTTTCCTCTTAAGCGGACATATTTTTCGGTCCCCTAGATGTCCGCCTTATATGCACTGCATTAGTCCCGTTGTCTCTACTTCTGCACTGATTCAAACGCGAGTGTCAATTTTCGAAGCACACGTCTGTGTTAAATTTGACAGCTCAATGCATTGGCAGGGAAGTTATGAGCGAGTAGTGCCGTAGATTTGAGGAGTAGTCGGAGAGTACTTCTGCTCTAGTTCAATTTTCCGCAGGGTTTGATTTTTCTTATTTTACATTTCTCTTCAATTTAAGTGTTTTTTTAAATCATTGTAAAAACTGTGTAGAGAGTAGTAGAAGTAGAGAGGTTTGGACAAAAAACCCAAAAAGCCGAAATATTCATGAGTCCGATTTCGATGAAATTTTATATATAGAATAAGTGAAAAATTCTTAGAATTTTGGCGCAAACTGATTACAACTAGTCCTTTTTGGCCAGTTTAGAACTAGACTCAAGCACCCTTTCTCTCACTACGCCCCTGCCACATCCAATTTCTATTAAAAAATCCGAATATAAAGTATGTGTATTATAATCCAGGCTTGTGTAACTATACACTCTCCTTGTTTTTCGTCTCTCTTTAATTGAAGTCAATCCAACAATGTAAAGTGGCAGTCCGCGTTTTTGACTATACATTGAATATTTGCTTTCTGAGAAATATTTTTGAACCATCTCCCTCTCTCTTATCCTCACGCTTCTCACTACCTCTATTTATCATACCGTTCCTCTATCTTTCGCTCTCTCCCACTCCCTCTTTCACTCCTTCTCGCAATCTCTCAATCCCTCTATCCTTCCCTCCCTCACTCCATCACTCACCCTCTCTCACTCCCTGTCTTACTTCCTCGCTCGCTCACCCCTTTCTCATCCTGTCTCCCTCGCTCGCTCACTCCCTTTCTCTCCTTCTCTGCTCTCCCTACTCTCTCTCTCTCTTTCTCCAACTCTCTCTTTCTCCCACTCTCCTCTTTCTCTCTCTCTCTCTCACTCTCCTCTCTCCCTCTCTCTCTCTCCTCACCCTCCCTTCTCTCTCTCTCACCTCCCTCCCCCCCCTCCTCTCTCTTCTCCACCCTCCTCTCTCTCTCTCTCACCCTCCCTCTCTTTCTCTCACCCTCCCTCTCTCTCTCTCACCCTCCCTCTCTCTCTCACCCTCTCTCTCTCTCTCACCCTCCTCTCTCTCTCTCTCTCACCCTCCCTCTCTCTCTCACACACACACTTTCTAATACTCTTTCCCACAGGCTCTCTCACACTCTCCATCTCATTCTCTCACCTTTTCTATCCCTCTCTGTTTCTCTGTCATTCTTTGCCTTCCTCTCTCTCCCTCTTCCTCTCACGGGATCACTCACAGCCTCTCTCCACCTCACCCATTCACTCAATTATAACCTCTCCCTCCGGCACATCTTCTCCCTCCATCACGCCATCTGTATCCAGCTATCCGTCCCTACCTCTCTCTTCATTTTTTCCTTGATCTTGGATCATGACATGACATGATTTCATATTCAAAAATTTCTTTGTCGTATCCATGACATTAGTAATAGTCACGACCTACAATATTTTTTGAAATAACAGTGCTCATACGTCGGGTACTAAATCATAAAATTGTTCGATAGGACCAAATAATGAGGTTTAGGGGTATGAAAAAGAGATATTGGCCGATTCTCAGACCTACCGAATATGCCGAATTTCATAAGAATCGGTTCAACCGTTTCGGAGGAACTTTATGTCTAACACTGCGACACGAGAATTTTATATATGAGAAGTTTATCGAAATTTTTCCATCATGGAAAGCCTCAAAAAGTTTATTTTTAATTAAATTTTTTGAGTTACTCATATACATAATTTCAGATTATTAATTTTTCGTCACTAATTAAAGCAGTGATACATGTACATATGTATACCACTAGGTATATAATTTGTAGCAACCAATACTCGAATGGAAAACTAACTGATTAGTTTCTCATAATTGCTATGTTTATAAACATGAATGCCCTTGTAGCTAAATTTTATGTCTTTATGGCTTCAAAAAGAGGGAATAGCTTAGAAAGTAACTCGTTGGTATCCGTCCATTTCTTAGATTTGGAACATTTTGAAAAATCGAAAAAGTTAATTTTTCAAAAAGTTAACGACCCTCTCGAGAATTTGATCAACTTTTTGTGGAGTCTACTGTATAAGTACAATAACTGTCCTGCTACATTGATAAATTCTTCTTTATTAGTAACTAAATAGTAGACCTCTGTGCTTCAATTGAAAAGTTCTCGAGACGGTATTCACAGAAAGGTCTGCGACTACATATATACGTATGTATGTATGTAGAAATCATGAAACTATTCAAAGTAATCAAATCAAATTCATCTCAGAGTTCGATGTTATCATCATTGAAATAATAAACGAAAAAAACAATTATCGAGGAAATCGGAATAGAATGACATGGATGGAAGTTTTGACCTTAAGATCTTTAATTTATGATTTAAAATCTTTAAGTTATGTTTTTTCAAGAGGGTTCATTTGTATTTATATGATAATTATATCTGATATCACTATGTTTAGATAAAGTATTTTTGATTACGCAAACCCGGAAATGCATTTATAAAATTGAAAAAGATAATTTTTACCTTGACAGCATAGTCAATAACACGTTTCACTCCCACTAAGACTCGAGCCATTATTTTTTGATAACTTTAAGGAAGACAAATTTACGTAAATTAATATAGCACAATAACACAAAAATACAACTGATGAAGTCCAAAGTAGTGATGTCTAATATTTATCGTCCATATTACTGATATCGATATTCGATGCTGTCAAGTAAATTTTGTAATATTGACCCCCTTTAGATTGAGGACTTTTATACTAGTCAATTTTTGATCGTCAATTCTTATTTTTATTTGCATTTCGTTGCCTTACTTCCAAAACCTCGTATTGACGACATTATTTATGAAATTGGTTTTCTTAGCTTATAAAATAGAGAAACGCCATTTTGCACCACAATCATTTTGCAACTCAGTGACAGTTTGTCATACGATGCACTAATTAAAATTTTAGACGCATAATGTTTAGTAAAAGCTACTTGGGTATGCTGTCAAAATGTTAACCTTTCAGAATTCTCATTTCTGACCAAATTACCATCAGTAAGTTATAGTAAAATATTCGCATTCTATAAATAAATTTTGAAGTGGCTCTATATGACATATTATAACAGCATAATTTGTTGTTGCGTAAATATAACAATCGCTATGAACATTAAATGTAACCACTAGTTAAATTGTAGCCTTAGCGAATGAATAAAATCAATTAATTTATCAATATTGAAAAAAATAAAAGAATAACCCAATAAGCAAATATGAGGTTGCACCAACCGAAATGAGCTTATATGTTGGTTCAATAACTCTCCAATATCATTGCATTGACCTTTGAAGGTTTCGAAGTGCGAATGTTATTCTACTGGGAATTATGCACTTCAAAGTTGTCTCAACTGTCCAGTCGTTTATAAAGAGACACAAATAGCGTAAAAGCAAATTCTATGAGCTGACTAATATATTGCTTAATTGAAATTCCATGGGTATCTCAGAGAAATACAGACTCAATTGTATGTGTGCTAAAATTGACTTTACCAAAGTGGCAGATTGGCGAAATTATACACAAGTTGATTTTCATATATTGTTCACTGAAATAACTTCGAAATCGAAGTCAAGACTTGATTATTTGACTTATAGTCTTTATTTATGATTCAAATATTTAGCTCTAATGTTAATTTCAAAAAGGCAAATTGAAATATTTATAGCTGCATCGTTTTTTGTTCAGCACAAAACCTCGTTTAAGTACAACATTTGTAATTTTCATAATGAGAAAGCCCTAAACACTGAAGTAGACAAACACTTTCACGAAACTCAGTGCATATTTCTTTAGGAGACTTCTACCGTAAATCATTCAGAAGTCATCAGTAAATATCCTACTATGGTCTTAAAAAGAGTAAAATCGTTAATAATTACTGTTCGAATTCGATGACTGTAAGATAATATGTTTTATTCTTTTCGTACTTTCTGAAACAGCATTTTTGTAGATACGTCATCTTTGTTTTGATAGTATAGGCGAATTTGGAGTTGCATTGGCTTACATGTACGAAGGAATGCAAAAATCGATTGACCGACTACGTGCATCTAAAAAACGTTCAATTTTTCTCTACTTCCTCGCACTTTGCTCGCTCGAAAGTGAGAATTAACGGCCAACAATTGACTAGTGTAAAACAGGGTTGCAACTTGGCGAAGAAGAAAATGCAGCAGTTTTGGCAACGATGGCACTAGATTTGAATTTTAGACTGCAATTATAGTGAAGCTACAGCTGAAGCTGAAGTGTATGCTGTCAAATGTTTGTTGTAATTTGTTGTTGCGAGAATACTACAAACGCATGACGCTTCAGCTGTAGCTTCACTATAATTGCAGCCTTAGGAAGTGAAAAAAAAGCAATGCTAAACTATAAATATTAGAAAAAATAAATAGAATATAATTAAACTTTCTCAAAATATTTCTCCACATTGCGCGTCTGCCAATGTTTAGCGCAAAATGGAAATAATTTTTTTCTGTCAAATGAACTGTCAAACTATCAATATCGTGACATATAATTGACAGAACAAAGTTGAAATTGCCTCAATTTCAGCCGAAATTGAACAAATTCGGCGCAATTTCGGCATACTAAAAAGTGTCAAACGAAATTGCTTTGCTACCTCATTGAAATTGGGCTCTAAGATTAAATAGAAAACTCAAGATGTAAAATAAGGACAAATACCCATACTTTAATCGAGTTAAAAAATGATGAGTCAAATCAAAAAAATCTACCGTTTCCAAATCTACGTCGAACAGCCGGAAATTTCACTACTTCTGCAGTACTTCCGAAGTGGTGAAAATTCAAACTGCGACTACTCGCATTACTAACCCTTACTTCTAATGAAGTTTGTTATGAGATGGCAGCTATTTTCAGTACTTTAAAATTCATGTGTTATTTATTAGGTAAAGGAGTGCATGACCCTGATCCGCATGAAAACTTCAATTGGGAAAAGTGCGCGTGGTGGCTGGCTAAAATGGATCCAATGTGCATGATTATTTCATTTGAAAAATAGAGTATGTGCTGTTAACACGAATGAAAATATCATTTAGAACAAAGACTATGGCACCAACGGGAATGAGAATTTAATTTGCAAAAAACAAAAATACGCCACAGGGATCTGAGAGGAGAAGGAAAGTAATTTTTTTTAATTTTCTAAATGTATTAAAAAGCGCATTCAAACGTGTATTTTTTAAATGAATATTTAAAAAAAAATTGGCGGATACACAGGTTGAAAAACATCTTGTCATGACAATTTCATAGGATCTTCATTGAAAGTAGGAGTATACAACCCTCTTTCAAATGAAAATTTCTTTTGAAGAAGAGTCTGTTGCAACGTGCTCTTGCTTCTGTGATAGTTTTACTAGAAGATCATTTGAAAAATTACCAATTGGCCTCTTTCGAAATGAATGCTTCACTACTTCTGCATTTGTTCATGCATGCGATAAAGTCCGGCTGGGTAGGTTATAACTGGCTGAAATCTGAAAACAGTCAAATCGCATCGTATCGTGACTCTGCTGCCACGTAGTAGTTTGTCAAACTGCGGCAACATATTTGCTGTTTTCATAGATAGACATATTGCACTAAATAAAAAGTACACTAACCCCTACTATTTAAGTGGTAATGTGATTAAAATGGCACTAGCACTACCTGATTAGTGGTAGTTAAGTAAAAAATTGCACTACCAATATTTTTTATTGGTAATTAAAAATTATATTACAATACCTTTAAAACTTTGATTTATCTTATTTCAAACATCTTAAATACAACCCTTAATAAAAAATGAAGAGAGTCGAATAATCTTCACAATTGTGCTTCGCTAAGAAATCTCAAGGCAATCCATATGTTAGCGCACACGAACTGCTGGAAATTGGTTTTTTCGCACAGCTGACGCAGAGTCCAACGTTCTGCATGTGACGCGTAATTGGAAATCAGCCTTAAAATCACGTCTAGGTTCAATCAGCTGACATTTCACGATACGATACGATGTGACTGTTTCCAACTTAAGTTATATTTTGGAAATTCGCTAAACTTTAGTTTCGTGCTTAAAAAATTATTTTGTATTTTGCCGTTCTAAAGTGGATTAAAAGAGCCCGAAAAACGTTAAGTTGGCATCGCTGCTCCTAGTTTTCCAATTAAATCGGCTGTTCTTCTTTCGCACTTGAAAATCAATGATAAGTCCGTAACGATAGTAAATTTAATTAATGGCTACCCCTCTGGTTATGCGTATTATGGCGCTGTCCTTGAACACCGCGAAACGGGCTGGAACAATAATAAGGGATGTCATGGAAAAAGGAAACCTTAATATTGTCGAAAAGGAGGTAAGAAAATAAATACTTAAATAACTTGCGTCCATATGCTGATAACTTTTTGCATTTTCCCTTTTTCGAAATAATTTTTTTATTGCTTTTTTGCTTTAAGGGCAAAGACGATTTGCAAACGGAGGCGGATCGCAATGCACAAGCTGCTATAATAGCGTCTTTACATAATCAGTTCCCATGCGTTAAAATTATAGGAGAAGAAGGCACCTCAAACTTAAATGTTAAATCCGATTTCATTGTTACGGAACTGGACAGGGATTTTTTGCAAAATATCTGTCCAAGCGAGTGGTGTGATATTAAAGATGAAGATTTCGTCATTTGGGTGGACCCCTTAGATGGTACTTCGGAGTATACACAAGGTATATTTATGTTTACATATATATCATACATATCATATTATAATATTATAAATATATATATATATTATATATATACAGTCGTGTTCGAAATAATAAGAACAAACATTATAAGATTGCAAACAGGCTCATAAGACTTTCCAAATGACTTTTAAAAATATTTATTTATTTCTTATAAACAGTCTCAGATATTGGGCTCATAAAAATGAAGGTTACGACAGTCTGGAAGGCCTGAATTTTTTTTAGGAGCAACTTTGGCGCTTGAAGTCAAAAAATGCCTGTTCGAAAAAATAAGAACAACTCCAAAACTGTAAAGATTGTTTTCAAAACCAAACCAGTGAATATTGGCAATTCCTTATAAGTGCAGTTGGCATAGTTTACAGTTGCTATTGTTATAAAATATTTGTGATCTTAACTGAACAATGAGATGAAACAAAAATTGTAGACCTGAGCTTAGAAAATCCATCAAAAAACTGCTCGATAAACGGAAAACTTTTGATTTTATTAGGGAGACTCTCGTCATTTCTAATGGGATGATAAACGACAACAAACTTTCACCACAGGTCGAAAATCGTGGTAGACAAAAGAAAAACACTGAAACCTAAGACAAATTGATCAGGAGAACTTTCACGCAGAAAGCTACTTCCACTATAAGGTAATGTTTTACCTTAGCTAACCTTAAGCACATACTCCAAGAAGAGTACCTGTGATACACTCACGAAATTTTAAAAGCAGAATCGAAATTTTGTTTAGGAACCCGACACAGTTTGGCGTAACATATTGTTAACTGATGAGACTGAGGTTGTGCAGCTTAATCACGGTAAGGAAAAGCAATACGGTAGACATCATCAGAAGCAAGAATTCAAGGCAAAGTTCACTGCCGAGACAGTGAATCACGGAGGCCGGAAATTTATGTTTTTGGGATGTTTTTCACGGAATGAAATTCGACCGATTGCTAATATCCTGCGCAATATGAACGCCAACTATTTTGTTCAAAATGTCCTTGGAGCTTTTGTCCTTCCAAATTTTGAAGACAAAATGGCTTTTTCAACAAGACAATGACCCAAAACACACTTTAAAGAAAGCAAAAGGTTGCCTTCGATCAAACAATAAACGTTTTGAAATGGCCGGCGATATCACCGGTTATTTTTTTTTTTTACCGAAAATAACATATTTGGATGTTTGTTAAAAAAGGGGTTAGGTATATACGGTTTAAAACTTCCAAAGAATTATGGCAAACAGGGAAGAAAACTGCGAAAAATATCTCGTCTGCAAGATGCCGCAACCCTTAAAGGGTCAATGAGCTCCAGATGCGCCGAAGTAATTGGAAATGATGGGGGACACTCCATATTAAAATGTGAGGTAACTTGTTACCATTTCTAAAACATACAATTCAAACAAAGCTCATTTTTCCTCCATTGTTCTTATTTTTTCGAACAGGCAGTTTTTGACTTCAAGCGCTAACGTTGCTCCTAAAAAAAATTCAGACCTTCCAGACTGTCGTAGCCTTCATTTTTATGAGCCCCATATCTGAGACTGTTTATAAGAAATAAAGAAATATTTTTAAAAGTCATTTGGAAAGTCTTATGAGCCTGTTTGCAATCTTATAATGTTTGTTCTTATTATTTCGAACACGACTGTATATATATATATATTATTATTAAATCAAGAATAAGTTCTGTCGCTAGCATATAAAAGGTTTATCTTAGAATGAGTACGATTTTTTCGAAATTGCAAATGCAATCGTAAAATACGCGGGACAAACTTGAATACATTTTCGCCAGTGAAAAACCCCCTTCCTGTTTGAAAAGCATATCCATAATCTCTTTCTTTTTACGGCTTTATTGCTCGCTTTTTATTTTTATTATTTTATATCTCCGCAAATGTTCCAAAATTCATGAAAGTTGCTTTGCTCGAAGTCTTGGAAGAACTAAGCTCCGCACATATATATTCTTGATCAGGATCGAAAACTGAATTGATTTCGACATGTCCGACTGGACCAATCATATCAAAATTCGGCACACAAGTATATTGGGCTTCGAGTATGATTCTAAGTAGAAATGGGAGATATCCGCCTGCTGCCAAGCCCACAAATGGAGATTTTTTGTAAATTCCGTACGGTAAGGCAAAACATAGTGCGTCAATATTGTCGAGACGCTAGGTATGTGAAAGTCGGGAAAGCTTAGCTTTCTTACATGTTTATATTGATGTCATGTGCCTAATTATTGGTAGATAAATTAAAAATTATTTTTTTTTTAACCAGATTAAAAATGGTATTTTTCCATCACGAGAAAGAATTTAGCAATACGGGTTGAAACAAAAAATATTTCGTGAGCTATTTATAAAACAAAACATTTAACTTGATAACAAGGGACGCACGAGGTAGAGATGCATTTAGACACGTCTCTCCATGTGCTATAAAAAAACTATTTTCTAAATAAACATATCATCGTTTTAATGCCTCTTAAGGCTATTCCTTTTGTTAGACTTTTCCATTTTTTTCACACAGCAAACATCTTCGGTGTGATCATATGAATGCTTATCGCGAATATCGTTGGAAGCGAGATTCATGGATTCAAATTCTATTTACCCTGCCTGATCATGTGCCCACCTACTATTAACTTTTACTAGGTGATGATAGGCTGTAAAACATATTTGCATGAAAAAACAAGTAAGGGTGTTATAGTCAGCCGAGCCTGACAATAAAATACCCGACACAGACACACATGTTTAAATAATTTTTAAACCACACCCAAAAAACAGGACCACTAAGAAAACATATTCAACAGGTTTTTAGGGCCATTCATTAGGGGCCCCATATACCGACCTGTTAAATTTCTTTATGAAAACCGCCCCCCTTTGCCACGCCCACTTTTCCTATTTTTTTTTGAATTTTAATCGGAAGCTTAAATATACGTTCAAATTCTAAATTTCATTGAAATAAGTACTTAAAAGTTAAAATTAACTTTTGCAAATTAAAAAAAAACCAAAAAAATCAAACTTTTGCAAGTTCACATATCTATAGCTTACAAACTAACACACCGATTGTAACATATGATATATCGTTGCAAAGGAGAGAATTTTCTGCTTTAGACTAATAAAGTTTTATGTTATTTAGGCGGTTAGTTTTTGAGTTCTTCGGCAAAATCTCGTAAAGTAACAAAAAAACACGTTTTTTGCGTATATCTCAAAAACTATTCTTTGGAAAAATAAACGGATGCAATTTTCTTCATCAGCGACCCCAATTTAGTCTAAAAACCATCGTTTCGTCTCCGCTCTTTTTTTTTTGTAAACTAGTGTAATGTGAAAAATACATAAGGGAAATTATTGCAGCGTCCTAAACACCTTTTTTCCTATTTAACTAGACGAATACCATGATACAAGAAAACAAGATAGCGCCATTTCAGGGCGATGACGAAACAAATCAAAAGTGTTGACACTTTGTTGTTGTTTTGCATGTTAAATCGGCTTTTTATCTTCGGATGCAAATTTTGGTTCTATTTGAAGGTTAAGACAACAGATTTTTATATCAACGTGTAAAGAAATTTTTGAAAAAAAATAGAAAAATATAATTCATTCAAAAAATCAACGTTTTCATTAATAATTTTGCATTCAAAGAGCCACTTGCTGGAAACGCGCAAGCAATTTTGTTTTCTATCGTCAGTTCGCTTTCAGCCATATATTATGTGCTTTCAGCGCTTTGAGTGATAACATCGCAAGCGAAACGTCGGAATTTTTTCCGCTGTTGTCAAACCACAAAAGCTTTTATGCGAACGAAATGAAAGCTTTTTGTGTTGCAGTTCTTATTTTAACTATAAAATTTGAATAACAAAAGTTTTCTTAAATTGAATCTATGAATTTATTATTCACAATCAAACGATTGTGGTTGAAATATGTTTTTCTAAGAGAAAATAATTGAAGGTTTTTTTGAATTACTTGAGTAATTATTTTAGGTGAAAGCAAATGAATTCTGCGCAATTTCATACGAATTCCCAAAATAAAATAAGGCCTAAAAGGGCGCTTTAATTTCTTTGTTTTAAACGACCGTTGCGAACTCTTTTTTATGACACCAATCAATCCACCATAAAAAATTGGCCGAATAATTTTTAACACCACAATCCACTAAAATTGGCCAAATAAAGTTAAAAAGAGATTTTGAGTAAGAATTGCCTTGATACTTGCATCTCAAATGACCTGTAGAAATATGTGAAAGAACCCAAATTTATTTCCAGCCTGCACAAAAAAAAAATCCTTCAAAAAAATCAGTTCTAAAATAAGTGAAATATTTTAACCCTTTATTAAATACCACGCCATATATCATTTGTGAAAAATTCGGAAAACATAGATACTGTTTGATGGAAAATAAAATATCTTTAACTATTTATTTTTTTTTTATATAACTACAGGAGATTTCCGATTTAACGAGTATTCGCGTTAGCGAGTTTCGCATTTAACGAGCATTTAATTTCGTTCCATTGAGTATCTTATATAACGAGCAAAATGGCACAAAAATTTTTTTGTGCACTCGGTTTAGCGAGCAGCTTAAGAAATCAGTAAAAAACTTTAATTGTGCAACAGTTGTTCAGTGATGTAATTTTTAATCCCCCACGTTAAGCATACGTGTAGAAATCAGTCTGCGTACCAACCTGCCGGGTCTATGAAGGCTTATGCTCCCACCACGATTCTTGGTCCTTAGCGTGGAAGGAACTACGAAAATGAAGGAAACAATGTGGAAAATCTTCCCCACCCTTGGAATTGGATTGCACAGTCTGTTATATCAGCTGCCATGTATCCAAAAATTTTCAAATCCCTCCCCTTTTTTAACGCAAAATACTTTTTCTACTGCAACACTCAGTCGTTTACTTCACTCCTAGTCTAGCTCTTTGCTCTCCAATTCAATTCATCAAATTTCTTTGGACTTTTAGGTTGGAAAACGTTCACAAACTTAAACTAACGGTCTTCCGAAATAAAGCATTGCTGGAAATATTTTGCCCTACCATGTTGAATAATTTGCATATCTAGGTCTGGTAAAACAACTCGCCAATTGAATCAAGACCAATAGGTTAATTTCTCCAAACCCTTTTTTGTAACGTTAAAAAACTATTCTATGTATTTTATAATTTAAGCAAAACGTGTCCATAAGTTGTTTTACTCTATTATCATAGACGTTTGTATAGTCTCTCAATATGCCAATTCAATCAAGATTGTTATCTTTGAATTGTTTTGTTTAAATAAACGTTTTAGAAACTAAAAAATGTCTTAACAGGTCTTGTATAATTTTAAGCCTTCATAAGAAAATATTTTATAATGGTACTCAATTTCAACTAGAAGTGCTAAGAAATTCGCAGCAATCTGTAAAAGACTCGGTTAATTTTCCCCTTATTACTATGTCATCACTTAAAGTAAAAGAAAGTCTCCCATATATTAAATGCTGATTATACTAAATTTAACAAAATATGTAAGCTCTCATAAGATCTTCAAATAGCTGTACGAATAGCGCTTCATGTTATATGCTTGTAATATGGACAATACATGAAGAGTGTTATGATTTGAATAATCTTTTATCTTGTTAAGCCATAATTTTTTTGAAATAAAGACAATTGTAATTTCAAGGGAATCGAAATTTTAATAGCGATCTTCAAAAGAAAACTTCGTTTATGGGGTACCAACTTTAATCGACTGAGGTGTCTGATTAATTGACAAGTTATAATCGGATATCTCCTGTATTTTAATATGTCTGATCACTTACAAATGTAATCAAAAAATCTACAATTATCACATTCTTTTCATATTAAAATGATATTTTGCAGCTTAGAGAATTAAACTAACATATACAGAAAATAGAGCAGATCATGCATTGAGAGAAGCTATTTGAGACAGAAATTAGACGTGATACCCTGTGATATATAGGCTATTTGTTTTCTTGGATCATACATGGACGACCGCGCCAAAATTTATATACCGCTTTGCAATAATGCTTTACATCTTTAAAAGAGCGCGAGGGCGATAAGCATATTAATCTTTAGTACTCTGAACTATTTGGGCAGTTCTGTTTAAAAGATCATTTTCTAATAAACACTGAAAACACTTCCGATATGTCATTAGCGGCAGTCGCAGACTCTTTCGAAGAGTGTACTTAATTAATGAAAGATATAACATATGCAATCCTTGCAGTTGCAACATCTACGTTATTTGATCCTACACTAAATTTAAACATAAAAATCTGAAAAATTATCACATTTTTTCATATTGACATGTAATTTGATCATGGCTATTACAATCGCTGTAGGAGACAGTAATGGCTCATACCATATTAAAAACGTAACGGAGTGATGATTGGCCGTACAAGCTTATTTGGGAAGACAATTAGAGTGATTGTGATATCATGGTGGTATTTGAAGTCGTTCCGACTCATAATGAATCAGTTCATAGTAATTCGAATTCAATCTACGATTACAACTAAAAAAAAAATTTTCTTTATTGACCAATGATTGGCCTATTAAATTGGAGAGTTTCATCAACCATTTAAAGAAGCTCGATTGCTACAATTGGACTAAAAGACTTGACGGGTTTAATGTCCCGCCAAGACATAATTAGTGTTCAATCATTGAAGCTTGGAGCGGTGACAAATATGAGAGTATAAGGTATTGCAACTTCTTGAAGGCAAAGCACATGCTTACGTTTTTGCCAGCCCTGGGTGTAAAAAATGGGATACTTGCGCACCAGAAGCAATTTTGGAGTCAGCCGGGGGAGTGTTGACAGACATAATTGGGCATCATTACAGTTACCACGCTAATGTAGAGCATCGCAACAAAACCGGAGTGCTAGCAACCATAAAAAACGTATCACACGAGGAAGTAGTTAAAAAAATTCCCGCAAATGTTGTTGAAGCAATGTCAGCTTGTTAGTAAATTTATTATTGAATGTAAATTATGATTTATGTATAGGTTACGTATAAATAGCATATATTTACATAAAGAAATTTGCAATTGACATTCCTAAAAAAAACATTCTCTTGTTGTGTTGGCTTTCTCAAGCAATTTCCTGATCTTTCAAAAGATAGAGAGAACCAGTTTTTCTCCAACTCATTTCAAAGAAATTGTGCACTTCGAGATGCAATTGACAGGGGATCTTTACGAAAGCATTGCTTCGTGCGTGGTTTTAACCCTAGATAACTTCGCTATCCAACGAATGATATATTATTTAATATTTGTATTAGGGAAAAATATGACGAGAATTAATAATATAACATCATTTTCTTCACATCTAAATGTAGTTTGCAGCTTCAATAATTGTTTGCCATAGAAATAAAAATTTTGAAATTCTTTTTAAATTTTCTGACTTTGGAAACCATTTTGGTATGGAAAAGGTCTTCCCAGCAAACACAAATCAAATGTTTGAGATTTTTTGTGTTCTCAAATTTGAATTCAAATCTGATTCTCATAAAATTCTCAAATCGAAAATTATTGTTTGATATTAACCAAGGACCGCAACTTTTATGATAAAAAGCAGAAAATAAAAAAAATTTTTTGTCTATTATATATTGAAACAATAAAAAATAGAAAGTTAAAATTTGCCTTTTACTTTTTCGGGCAAAAATATCGGCCAATTTAGAATATCAACAAAAAGGGTTTTGGTCACAAGGGACACAATCACAACTTTCTTTTCGTCCTGTTTCGTTCGTTTTTTTTTTTTTCTATCTGCCTTTTTACATCAAAAAATTAATTGATAACTGTTGGGAATGCTATCATTCTCAAATGAATCTGAAATTCAAATCAAACGTTTGACATTTGATAATACATTTGATCTCACATCATTCTCCAATCATTCTCAAAGTTCAATGTTTGTAGGGTTATTACTAGGGCAACAGAAAATATTTACGAAAAACAATAGATATTTTCGATACAAGTGTCGAAATGAAGCTTTTTTTTTGCACGAGTGGTAAAATGTTGTAAAACGAGGCGCGCCGAGTTTTACAATACCACAAAATGCGAAAAAAAAGCTGAGTTTCGACACGGTGCCGAACAATATTTTATGCAATAAGATTTCAAATGGATTTTAACCTTAAATTTAAGAAAACGGTTTTTTTTTTTTGTTAAGGAAAAAATTTTTATTTTTATTTGACAGATTCATAATTTGAAATTCTTTATTATACAACTTCGTAGTATGCTCTGCTTATTTTTGCCTTGTATTTTTTGAAATGCGTGTTGTTTAGCATTGCTTGTAAATTTTTTGAATTATTGCACGCTTTGAAATTCATTACAAACCCTGGTAGTATGCCATGCTTTTTGTTTGTTTTAAAATTTTTTTTTATACTTTCTCAAATCTAGTGTCATAATATGCTTCATAATGATTTTAAAATCGACATCATAATAGGCCTATTATGATGTCGAATTGCATAAAAAATATTTACTTTGAAATATTTTTTTTTTGAGTCGAAAATATTTTTTTTTATCAAAATATTTTTTAACATGGCGAAATATTTTCTTAAATATTAAAATATGTACGATAAAAAAGAAAATTTTCTCCGCAGCAGGCGTATTGATTTGAAGAAACGTTTTTCGTTTCTAATTGCTTTTCGTCCTATGGTTCTGATCGGTCCAAAATTTGCCTTGGGTGGCAAATTGCCTCAATCCGCCCTTGCGGTCTTTTGTATCTAAGCACATTTGGAAATCGTTTTTGAACACAATTTTTTTATTTTTTTTTTAGAGCACCATCGATATCATCCAACTTCAATGGAATTTGGAATTGCATACTTTAGGCTAAAACAAAATAAGTTTCCTAGATGGGACCTCCACTTAATACTTTTATAGTTTATTATTTGGCCGTGAAAGAAGCGTATGTTGTGCAGGCATGGACGTAAAAGTATAGCAAAAGCTTTTGCCTATTGAGTGCTCTACGGACCAGTTAATATTATAAAGTAAAAAATTTTACTAAAATCTTTAGTCTATTTTATTGCAATGAATAATAACATAATTTTGCATAATATGCAAAATGCGTTCCGAAGAACGTTCGGGTTCTCCACTTCGATGCGGCGAAAAAAGCTCGAAATACATTCCTTCACTTTCGGCAACACAAAAATTGTGGCTTGTTCGGAGAAGTCAGAAAAAAGTAAAAAAAAATTTTTTTTTTAATATTTGAAAAATATTTTTTTTTGTATATAAATATTTTCTGTTGCCCTAGTTATTACAAAAACTTTTCTACTTTTTTCCGAATCTCCGGTAATTTTCTTCAAACCCTTACAAAATATCGCCCCCTTGCTACTAAATCTTCACAACTGAGGTGTATTTAACAAGGTGATATCAATATTAAAACAGAACAACAAATCCCAGAAACGCCCGTAAAGTAAACTTAAGCCAAAAATTGATTAAGAAACTTTTGAATTGTGCCGGTTTGGAGCAAGGGTACGATATGTCTTACTTTATCTACGATGTGACCCAGCAAAAAGTGGATTTTAAAACGAACTTTATTATTAAAATAAATAGACAAAAGTAACTACCCAATCTCTCTCCAACTCTTTGTTATCCTTTTATAGAGAAAGTTTTAGGTTAGGTTTAGGGATACAAAGTCCTCCGAAATGCGGGGAACAATAATAAGAAAGTTCTACGTATCGGCCTGATCCATATCCTGCACCGTTCGACCAATTTTTTATCGAAATCATTTCGAGTCTTTTTAAAATGTTATTAGCTGCCTTCATATCAAATATTAGTTTGAAGATTATATCATTCAAAATTGATAAAGATGTGAGATATGTATGGCACAAGTATTAATTTTTCAGTTATTTTGCTCGATTAAGGGGCGATCCTTATTTAGAAGGATTAAAAAGTCGACTTTTGATATATTTCTTGAGGACAAAAAAGCCTGGTCAATATTTTTATTATTTTATTGCACATTGAACTTTGAACATGAAAAAAATTTCATTCATTTGTATGCACAATTTTAGT
>CM035807.1:36670557-36693024 GCA_020466095.1 Chlorops oryzae | reverse complement strand
TGTTGGTAAAAATGTTCTATTTAAGGGACTCATTAAGATTGTCCGGCATCCGATTTGTTCTTGTCTACATGCGACGATATTAAGCAAATTGCTGCCTGCGAGAGAATATGCTTGATTTTGCTGCAGAACGGAAAGCTTTTCAAAACAATCCAAAATCGGATCGCCAATTGCAAGAAGTATCATGTGTGCAAGACTTCACCCTGCACCACAGAAGGAAATATATTTGGGAAACCCACAAGAGGCATAAAATTTGATTTCATCGCAGTCGGAACTAACATAACCGTGGGTGTTAGTGATACGAACGTTTTTAGTATTCCAAGTCAAATTTGTCAGCTCCCCAAACACACTCGAGTTAAACAATTGGTCTGTGGTTTCGAGCACGCGCTAATTTTGACCAAAAATGGAGATGTTTATAGTTGGGGCAACGGTTTGTAGGTAATTGAATTTATCGATTTCTTTAAAAACTTATATGGCCTTCTTTTTTTTATTATAGACGAGGGCAACTAGGATCAGAGTCGTTGCAGGTGGTAGAAGAACCAGTTTTGATAGATGCTTTGGCAGGGATTAAGGTAATAATGTTTCTAACGTCTATAAATTATGCATTTGACTGAATGGCAGTGGCAGTCGCCTACGTTAAACTTTTAAATGCAAGATAAATCTTAAAAAACTTGATTTGGGGAATTTTATTTTGCTTCTGAAAACGAAATTTTTAACGATTATTTTATTATTTAATTACGCAATGCTACAAAAAAAATTGTTTTTTATACACTTTTTTTTCTAATGGTGTTCGCTTAGGGCTCCCTCATTCCAAAAAAGGTCATTGGTTTGATGGATTTAAGTAGCGTTTTCGAGATATGGCCCAAAATGTGAAAAAGTCAATTTTCTCTACTTCGCCCATATTTAGGGCCATAACTCAATTCCGTGTAAGATAGCAAGCGCATAGATAGATGGAAGGGTGGAGTCCGTGCGCAAATTTTAAGTACCTAAACGCCAGCCTACGACTATAATTGTGGCTCCTATGAAATCAGAAAGGCCATTTTTCGCTCATATTTTCACTTTTTCAGTCAATTATCGAGCCATATCTTAGCAAGCAGTGCAAATTATCCCAATATTAGGCATAACAGTTTTTGCGAGAATCGTAACGAGCCACAGAACTCGATGATCGGATGACAAAAGTGAAAGTTATAAGCAAAAAACTTCATTCTTATTTTTAAAAAACGGCACTTAAAATTTGCGCACGGTCTCCACCTTTCCAAATTTTTTTTAATCTTGGAAAAGGGATATAAATCACATCAATTTTTGAATTGAATTACCTTTCCCCGGGGAAGGGAAAACAATCACTCACCCTAATATCATAAAAGAAAGAAATCGATGGCTTCCTAGTGCACGAGCATTCTTAGTAAAAAAACGCAAATGCAACGATTTATGACGACCTTCTGGTCTAGAGCACGAAAATTAAGGGTATTTCTTTTCTATTTTAAAAATGGCGGTGAAATAGACGCAGTACCTCCGTGGCGTACACGATTTCGTAAGTTCGGGTTATCCGAAAAAAAAAAAAAATTGTATTATTAATCAGAATGAATGCGGCTATCGGGTGAGCTACAGCAAAAAAAAAAAAAAACCAAAAAAAAAAATTGACAAAATGGCGCAATTTTTAATTTAACACATCAAAAAACGCCCATTTTTGACCATTTTTTTAATGAAAAAAATATGAAGTTCCTGAAATAAAAATTTGATTCTAGTTCACGCGATAGCCAGGATGTTGTAAATAACATAAAAAATTCAGACGAATCGGTTCCATGTTTTTTTTGTTTTCATGTACGCCATTTCAAAAGAAGTGGTTTTGAGATAAACGCGTTCAAAGTTACTTCGATCAAGCGCGCTATCTGTTGTCTCCACCTACTAAAACGGCTGTAGCAAAGAAAATATTGCCAAATTCTTCACGAAACTGCCAGCATATTCTTAAAAGTCTATTCTTCCGAAATTTATAAAAAAAAAAAAACGGTTTTCAAAAAATTCTAGACAGAAGGCCAGGCCCCATTATGAATTCAAATTTTTTCATTTATGTATTGTACTCAAATTGCTATCTGCATTCAGCTTACCTAACACTGATCGCCAATCCTATAAGAGAAAAGCTCCTCAATATGCGCTTTAAAAAAAATTAAACATTCGTTTCTATCTATCATCAGATTACATGCATCGCAGCGGGTGGATGGAATAGTGCAGCTATTTCTGTTTTCGGAGACCTTTACACATGGGGATTTAATTCGAATGGTCAACTAGGATTACGGCTTTTTAAATCTAGCGGCTTAAGAAGACCTGCAGTTTATCCTCTGCCACAACTTATCAATTTACCAGAATGTTGCCCATTCAAGGAAAACGATGCAAAAGGAAACACGAATCTTTGTTCACCAACCAAGGTTTTTGCTGGCGCTAGACATACGATTTTACAAATGAGCTGTGGATCTTTTTTAGCTGCAGGCTGGAATAAGTACGGCCAATTGGGATTAAGCGATGGTACGGAAGTCTTACAGTGTGACTCCTTTAAGAAAATGTCATTTAAAATGAAATTAGAGGACGATATGAATGTCGTGTGTGGCCCTTGGAGCACTGTTTTATTGGTAGATTAACATCAGAATTTATCGTTTGAATATGCTCTAGCATAAATCACAAAATATAATGTAATTCATTCTGTGATTGAAGGCCAAAATTATGTGATGTGAAGAGGACAAGAATTTCGAACATTTTTAAACAGAGATCATCACATTTCTTTCTTTATTGACGTTATGAACACTTCCTTTTTCCATGGAGCAGAACTTCTAGAGAAAATATTTCCCGAGGAATATTTATTTAGAATAGGGCTGAATCTGACAAATCGTAACATCATATATGGGTATTTCCAAACGGACGAGATAGTTACTTTAGCAATTTAAAGTCGGCAATTGAGGAATGTGGAAAATTGTACTTTTGTATCTAACTATTGTCGCGCAGCTCTTCCGTACTTTTATACTCATCAAAATTTTATGCAGATCGGAAAAGCAATAAGATATGCTCGGACGTGAAAAAAAGTTTACTTTTTGTGGAAATGCCCATATGCGATCAATAAAAATCAGGAAAATATTTTAGACTGTAGGATATCGGATATATAACTACTTCTAAGATTTTCTAATCTTCAAATTCGGAATATCACTCCATTTGTACTGGAACCTTGTTCCTATCATAAAAGCCAGGTCGATATTCCTGGATAAGGAGCAAATAATTTGCGATTTGGTATAATTTGATGCGATATACATATATTCAGGGAATGAAACCGAAATAAATGTCGGAAACGCTAACAAGACCTTCACGACCTTCGGCAAGGTTAACCGAAAAGGCGGTTTTATTATTACGGCAAGAATTTTACCTGTATGTACGTATGTCACACAGAAGGTACAGAAACCAGATTTAAGTTTAAAAAAATGTATTTATCAAGGACCCAAAATACCGGTTATTTTAAAAGTTTCAATGTAAAAAAGCAAAGCATTAGCCAAGGTTCAAAAAAGTTTAGGGCACTGATAATGATCCCTGTGACCCAAGGATTCAAATTCTTCAAAGATTTTGATTTTCGCGATTTTTAAAATAAAAATCATTGGTAAACCGGTACTTCAAGCTTTTTATTTTATTGAGCTGAAATACCAAGTTTTTTTTATAAATATTTTTCACTCAGAAAATAAAACTCAAATATGATTTTTAATATTTTGATCACAAAATTCAAAATACTGATTAAGTAAGCTTTTTATTTTTTCGAGCCCAATATAAAAAACTTTTCTTGATTTTTATCTTTTCGAGTCCAAATAAAAAGCTTTTCTTGCTTTCTATTTTTTCGAGACGAAAATAAAAATCTTTTCGATTTCAATTTCTGCTTCAAAATGGAACGAAAACGACATTTTTTAATTCGCAACTATTTTAATCATTGTGAAGGAGATTATGAGTGCAAAATATGTGGAAAAAAAAAATTAAAAACTACATAGCCAGCCTGAAGAGACACGTGGAAACTGCACATTCGGAAGCGTATCACAAGAACCAAAAACTTTTGAAGTTGAGTAACTCTGAAGGTGATGAACGTGAGAAGCCAGTTAAAATTTTCATCCAAATCTCCGCAAATGAGGTTAGGGGGCCGTCCATATATTACGTCAGCATGTTTTTGACCATTTTAGACCCCCTACCCCCCTTATCATCAATCATCATCGTCCAGAAGCTCCCCCCCCCCCTCGTTTGAAATCAACTTTGAGCTCTTTATTATTTAATAAGTAAATAGAAATTAATTTCTTCAAAATATAGTTATATAGTGTTTTCTTATAAGATAGAGATGATGACGTGATCATTGCGGATTGAGCCCCCTCCCCTTCATCATCAAGCGTCATCATTCGCGAGACCCCCTCCTCCCCCCTGTATGATGACGTAATATTTGGACGACCCCTTATCAGATCAAGCGTGGAAATCATTACCAATACTAGTGCCCTCATATTAATTGCTAAAGAAATATATTAGAGGCATGAAAACATGACACTATATAATTTATTTGCAGTAATTAATTTAATTTTACAATTTACAATTGTAAGTATTCTTTTAAATAAATTTGAAATTAGCCTTCATGAAAACAAGCTTTTCGAAAGAAATGCCAGCAAAAAAAGTCGTTCAACAGGTGCAGACGAAGTTAAGGATGTATTGAACGCAATGGATGCTTCCTTCAGTAACCAATGTTTCAGTTACCATCTGCGTAATTTTCTCAGCGGTATGAACTCCAAATATTCTCGTACATGCTAATGCTGCCGATTGCCTTTCCCCATTTTCCGTTAGCCAATGACACGTATAACCTAGAAAGCTTCTGCGGTTTCCAGACCAAATATTGGCCTTTGTACAAAAATTCTTCGCGGAGGAGATTTTTTTTTTTTTGTTTTGCATCATACCCGTATATTTGTCGGCCAACTTTTTAACTGCAGTTTGCCGGCTCATCACTTTCATGCCTGTCATTTCAAACAGGGCGATGAAGGATTTTTTTCCTAAAATGGAAACAGGTAATGTGGAATCAACAATTGCGTCCATCAGTTTCTCATTAAAGGCAGTTTGAAAATTATTGCCATCGAGTTTATAAATCCTGTTTTTTTTGAAGCTCTCACGGTGTTTGACTCTTAAGTGCTTAATAAACTTTGAAGTCACTTCACCGAATCCTTTAATGATTTTTTTTTGCATGCAATGCACTTAGCGTAAGTTCGGTTTGAAATCTGAAATAGATTGAATAAAACATACATTTGAAAAATATTTTTAGATTCTAGGGAATTTTTTGTTTGCGTGTGGCAGCATTGCCTGGTTGTTAACTTTGGTTTTTTCAAAGTTTGACAGTAGTGTTGCAGCATTTCATCGATACCTATCGAAAAACACAAAGTTGCATTCAGTTTGTTCCGGATTTACCTTAGGATTTCGTTGAAATCCAATTTCTGAGCGGATTTCGTTTGACATTTATTTGTATGGGAAATCCCCTGGATTTCGACTGGATATCGAATGAAATCCTCAAAAGTGCCGAAATCCGGGATTTCGATGTCGTCTGAATGGCATATTAATGGCCTAAAATAATGGTATATTTTGTAGTTTGTGGATATGGAAATTAGGTTTGGATGCTTTGCTACCGATAACTGCCTAAAATGTAGAAAGACATTGCATATAAGAAAGCTTTTACCAAAATCTGAGGAAAAAATGGCCGAATTTGAAAAACCGCGTTGAGCGACCTCTAAACCTTTTACAAAATTCTGAAAAAATTCTCAAAACTATATTAGCTCATTAAGCTAAGATCAGACTATTTGGTAAAAAACCAAATATTTTGTTAAATTTATTAGATTATTATTTGACAACAAACGGGTGTTTGTTATTAACAACAAACAACCCTATCACACACGTTTCAAATTTGTACAAATATTTATCATTTTTCTGTTTAGTCAAATATGAACAAATACATTTATGGCAAACACATTTGGGAAATATTTATCCCTATATCACACTATTTGGAACAATAGTGTTTGGTACAAAATTTTTTATTTGGTGTTTTTTTGAAAATTATTTGGTATTAAATATTAAATTAAAACAAGTAAAGAAGTTTACATCGGCTAAGCCGATTGCACACATACCTTTTCCTCAGCCTTAAATATGTTGAAACATTACCTTAACAAAAATTCCTGCCCTTTTCGTTGTTCTAGCTACACATTATCTGTGCTTCGATTTAGCTTCACAAATTCGAAATTATATTTAAGTACAAATTTTTTGCGAATGATGGTCATGGTCAAATTTTAACTGTTAGAGGACATTTTGTGTAGCTGCGAAATACTCAATTCAAAATAGTGAAAATCAGATTTTCGCGAATTTCGCGGATGGTGGTCTTGATCAAGTTTTAACCCTTAGAGGACATTTTGTTTAGCTGCGAAATACTCAATTCAAAATAGTGAAAATCAAATTTTTGCAAATTTCGCGAATGGTGGTCTTGATCAAATTTTAACCCTTAGAGGACATTTTGTTTAGCTGCGAAATACTCAATTCAAAATAGTGAAAATCTGATTTTTGCAAATTTCGCGAATGGTGGTCTTGATCAAATTTTATTCTTTTAATTGAACATTCCATAAGCATTCACGTTCCTCAACACATGATATAAGCTTTAAAATGCCGTCGTCGCTCCATTCAGCCAACACTTTCTTTGTCGATGGTTTTGCACCTCTACCCTTTTTTTTCGGTAAAGCAACATCACAAAATTCCTCGCTTAAATCGCTATTATCCATTTTACAAACAATTCTCAATTAAATTAAATGAATAGCAGGCGAACTATCAAAATTATTTGACTGTATTTGCTATGCAGGAAAAATTACAGACCAAATAACCAAACACAATCAAACAGTCTCAAAATATTTAGTGCGATCAGAACGTACGCTATTACACTATTTGGTAAAACTCCAAATATTTGGTGTATTTTTCTTTGCTCAAATATGAACCAAACGCGACCAAACACCAAATACAACCAAATATATTTGGATATCACACTATTTGCTAATATTTGACATTGAAAAATACCAAATATTTGGCATTTTACCAAATAGTCTGATCTTAGCTTTAGCTTTTAAAAAGATCACGTTCCAAAAAAAATTTTTTTTTATGGGACACCCAAGTGGACATAGCATATTTAAGCAAAAATTTTGAGAAAACGCTCCAGAGGCATTTTGACCAATCATTATATGTGACATCGGTTATCCCATTTAGTTAGTATTGCCGTCAGGTAAAATTAATTGGCGGAATTTTTTCAAAAACTTGTTCAATTTTTGTGGCAGCTATACCAAAAAATGGACGTAGCCCGCCTATTTTTATAGTGAGGCGTTATTTTTATATGTACATAAATAACCCATGAAAAGTTTTAGATCGCTAGCTCAACTCAAACTATTTTATTCCTTAAAAAAATGATTTTTGAAACATAGTGAAGCAATGTAGGAAATTTACGTACATAATACGGATTTTTTTAGAAAAAAAGAATTCCATAAAAATCTGATTCTCCTCAGAAAAAAAAAGCGAACCCATAAACTTTTATTGGTTTTTCCTATTCGCCAAGGCAATGAATATAACAATGCTTAAAATCATACCACGTTTTCAACCTTGCATATCCTGAGCCCTGTGATGCTATGTGGGACTTTATCAAGAGGTCCCTGAAATAATAAACGAAAACCAGGCTTGGAAGTATTGGTTAACGAAGTTCAATATAAGCCCATGTGTCTTAACTTATAATAGTTTTATCAAATCTTTCCTTTTTCCCAAAGTGGTCAAGGAATCAATTGAAATACCTTTTGGTTGTGGGCGAAGCGGAGCATTCTGATAAAAAAAAAAAATTGGCAGTGGCAAAAAAAAAAAAAAAAAAAAAATCAATCAACAAGGGCTAGAAGAGGCTAAAGACAAGTCGGTTTTATTTTCAAAAACACAATGAATTCGATAAAAATTGTGATTCCTTACGTACTTACTACGGACTACTGTGTGTCAACAGTTAGTCTGGAGAAACCACTCCGGACTTCGATACCTTTGAGAGAAATCTGGAAGCGTGGATTTTTCCTGGATGGCGATCATCTTTCTTTACAGATGGTTCTAAGTTGGAAGGTAGGCTCGGATGAGGTGTGTTCTGCTAGAAGATTAATATGAATTTTAGTTTTAGGCTCCCGGATCACTGCAGCGTCTTTCGGGCAGAGATAGCTGCCATCGGCGAGGCAGTTAGCTGGCTGCAGTAAAATGTAATAACTCGCACTACAGTTAGTATTTTGACTGATAGTCAGGCAGCAATTAAATCAATTCAAAAGTGATCATGAAGTGTCTTTCGCCTCTCAATGAGATGGGAAGTACTTTCAAATAGAGATGGTATGGATACCTGGGAATAGCGATATTCCTGGAACCTGTACAGCTGATGAGCTGGCTAGACACGGCACAACTCTGGTTGTTCCCCGGATCGGGGAGCAAACGGAGATTCCTCGTGCCACCTGTCGCCTTCTCATTGAAGAATGGGCCAAAAGGTAATTTCAGGAGAAATGGGAAATTGGGGGCTCTTGTGCAAAAGCTAGGCTGACTTGGCCATGCGTAGACCAGAAACGAACTGAGGAACTACTCAGGATCTCGAAAAGTCGCCTCTCAGTCATAGTTGGACTGATGACCGGTCACTGTCTCCCTCACGCTAAAAGGCAGGGGCCCCTGCTTTTGATTTCTGCAGGAGCTTTCAGAATGAAGAGGAGGATGCTACTGGGATGCTACTTCTTTCACTCCCTATCAGATCTCGGGGAGCTTGGTCCTTTAAGAATAGCTAGCTTGACTCAACCATTTTTTTTTTCAGTGTGCAAGGAATAGGAGCGTTCGTGCATTTTACGATAGATTCGTAAATATTACGAAATTAGTTTTGCAGCTATCTCGAATGTGTTCGTAGGTTGTGCGAAAACTTCGTACAGTCGAACTTCCTTATAATGAAGTCGCACGGGACCAGAAAATCACTTCATTACATAGAAATTTCATTTTACAGAAATTATTTACACGTACACTGAAAGTGGAACGAAAAAGCTGTGCGTTTGAAATTATTTCATAGTAGGGAGAACTTCATGGTATAGACGTTCACTATACGGAAGTTTGACTGTATTAACAATCGTATATACTGCGAATGCATATGTATAATATACGAATTTTTCATGTCCCATATTTTCGTGATTTGTACGAATCGTTTCGTGGGTCAAAAGTGAGAATAATTTCGTACAATGTATGTTACGCAATTTTTCTTTATATTTACGACATTTTTTTCCTCTGCAACCTAAATGTCTAATTGCTTGAATTTCTTGACCGCCGCAAGGCAGTGAAAACGATACCACATAAAATGGAAGAAAAACAATAAGATTTCTCTATGGTTTTTATCCAAGGAGATTGTCTTATTGAAACCGTAGAAAAAAACTTATCGTCTATTTTAACAAAAAATTGAACGAAAAAATAAGAGGATAACTTCCTAAAGGTCGGCGGGCTCGATCCCTGCTTCAGCGACCGTGGATATTTTGTTTTTTTTGTTTGGAAAAGTAGATAATTTAAATTTTACAGTATTTAAAAAACTGAGAAATAAATGATTTTACCCAACCTCCTTTTACTTAAAAAATTGAAAAAAAAAATTGTACAGGAATTTTTTGAAAGAGCTTGTGCATGACGTTTTGCAAGGCGCAATAAAAGCGACTTTACTTATTTGTGAGCAACTTACTTTCTGCTCCCCGTATTTTTTCCTTGAAAATTACTTGCCTGTTTTCATTCTCCATTTTTCCACAAATTCCTTTGACTGTGGCAGGGTTCGAACTAGGACCTTCCAGATTACAAATCTAACACACTTTAACTTCGTCATTGCGAGATCTCATTTGAGCTTGCTACATTTATTATAGGTACTTATCAAAGTAAGTGCAAAACAACTGGTTTGTCTTTTTAAACTATGGAATGAATACAGAAATCATATACTTTTTTAAATCAATAAGTCTTGCTTTTAATATTCAAAAGGCCTCTTCTTAAAGCGAGTTTCTTCCAATAAGGATATCTTATTAAAACGTCATTTTTACACCGAGAGAAAAAGGTAGTTATATTAACTGAAAAAGCAGGTTAAAATAACCGAGTTCACCGTTAATTCTTAGCTTATGTGTAGTAGCGGTCGATTCAACAGTACAAACACAGTCAATAGGGATATAACTACCTGATGGTTGATATAACTGTCTCGCGGTTAAATCAACTGTCACCAGCGACTGGGAAAAAAAAATTTATTTTTTGCTTTGACTTTTTTTTACCTTCTTTTATTAATACAGTAGAATCTCGCAAAAGTTAATCGATTTGTCCCAGGGGTAATCAACTTTTCCGAATTATTAACTTTTCCAAATTTTTTTCAAAATCGAAAAAAATTAAAGAAATAGCGACTACATGCATAAAAATCTATTTTTGCAAACATAACATGCTTATTTTATTAAAATGTTTTGATTTAAACCATATTTATAATTATTTTACATACACAAGATCTACTCGCGCACAACTCCTATTTCACAATAAGGTTGCACGCTTCGATCGAATTTGTCACTTTTAAGTGCTACCGTTATGATTTGCGTTGTCTTCTTTTGTTTTTCTTCGCTATTCCACGTAATACACACGAAATAGGGGTGATTAATAAAAAAAAAGGAAATAAAAAAATTACGCTCAGAAAAGTTAACGCCAAAATTAACTTTTTAGAACGCTACGTGGGCGCTGAAATTCGATTAACTTAACCAAGCGTTTAACTCATTCGAGCGGTAACTTTTGCGAGATTCTACTGTATTTTTTTTTTTTTTATTAAATTATTATATTTTTTCTTTATTTATTTGTTTCTATTTAAATCTTTTTCTCTTTCATCTCTTTAAATTTTCTCGCCTCGGCCGAGCCTTGAACCGCTGACCACCACTTCGCTGGGCGAACGTCTTAACCATTACGCTAAACGAACGAATTTAATTTGTTGGTCAAAACGCTCACTTGAGCTTATGGTTGCAAAATTTTTTGCTTGAAAATGAACCATTAAAAAAAATTAAATAAATTAAAATCTTAAAAATTTAGGAGAAAATTTTTGCCTTAAAAAAACAACTACACTCTGAACAAAAAAAAAAACTGTAATTAAAAAAAAAAATCCAGAAAAATTCCCGCCGCCAGCAGGGATAGAACCCCGAAACTCACTACGGTCAACTCACAGCTTAAACAACTGAGCTATTGAAAACTCCGGAGGCGGTTGATCAGAATGCGAACTTATACGTCTAAGTGAACGAAAGCGAATTTGAACATAAAAAGTGACTATTTTTCAACTGTTGATTTGACTTCCTTTTCCAGTGCATTTAACGGGGAATACAGTTTATTTGACCACTCTTACTTTAACTGTTCTAAGTGGTTGATTTAACAGTTCTTATTTCTCTCGGTGTATAAGAATGTCACATAGTTTGATTGATATGCTCACCTTATTATTTGACTATATCAAGAAGTTTTCCATATTCTTCAACAGAAATAATAAGATATTCACATTAAATATATGAGGATATCTATTAAAAATGTTTCAATAAGATTTTCTCTATGCATTCAAAGAGTTTTCTCTATGGAAAAAGCATATCGTTCATATAGTTTAAGAAGGTTTCTCTATAAAATCGCTCAATAAGGAGATCTTTTCGATATTATGGGGTCATATTTTTCTGTGTGTACTATTCGCCATGACAGTAATTGTTGTAAGCAGCCAAGCCTATATTCCTTGCCTACTTCAACTGATGGGATTCGATCCGACCCAATCCGTGTAAGTCTCAATATTTAGTTGTGTGAAAGACTTTCCGACCTGCACTCTTTACATATGTATGTATTCGCAACTCCGCAACGGAGGAGACACAACTGTTTCTGGATTGTCGTAGAAACGTTGGAACATTTTTAGGGGTACCTCCAGCACTAGGGTCGGTTACGAAAATCTGCTCTAAAATCGAAGTTTTTCAACATATTTTGATGAAATTTGATATTTGAACAATTTTTAAGGCAAGTAATATGATTTCCGAAAATTATAAAAGTGGGCGTGGCAGAAGGGCGTTTTTCGAAAATTGTCTCCTACACCCGAAATTCAAATGGAACGAACGAAATTCGGCCCTTATTTTTCCTATGTAGCCATGAACAACCTCCCAAAAAAAAATTTCATTGATCGATCGATTATTAAGGGTACCTCAAGTACTAGGGTCTGTCACAAAAAACCCAAAACTGCCTCAAAGTCTGACTTTTTCGCAATATTTCAATAAATCTTAGAATTTGAGCGTATATTTAAGCCTCCGATTAGAATTCAAAAAAAAAAAAATTGGAAAAGTGGGCGTATCAAAGGGGCGGTTTCATAGAGAAATTTAACAAAAGTCGGTATATGGTGCCCACTATGGCCCAAAAAACCTCTTGAATATTCTTTCTCAGTGGTTCTGTTTTTTTGGGCATGGTTTAAAAATTATTTAAACATGTGTGTCGGGTATTTTATTGTGAGGCTCGCCTGACTATAACACCCTTACTGTTTTTAATTTCGACTCGCTTCCGCATAAACGTAGTAAACTTTTGTTTGGGCAGCACCTTGATTCCCATCTAATGCTTAGCTTCACACAATCGCGAGTACCTAAATGTGTAAACGTTAATGAGCGAATGTTTTAAAAAATTCCTTTTTTTACCGAGGGTTCCAATGAATCCATTCACCATGATTGTGGATTGCGGTTCCATCGCATTAATTTTTGGGAACACGATGTTTTTGCTATGCTATGGTGAATATTTTAACTGGGGTTTTCAGTTACACTACGAGTCGGCTTGAAGAGCCTTCTCTTTCTTCAGAGCACTCTGCCGTGTTTACAAGAGCTCTGTTTTAGTGTTAACAGATTTCAAATCATAAAGAAGTATCCCCCCATATTGTCCGTGTTTAGATTAAGAGAGAAACTGGAAGGAAACACATAAGAGTGACAGAGACGAAAGACATTCCATCTCCGTCACTCTCATGTGTTTCCTTCCAGTGTCTCGCGTTTTGTCTCCCTGTCTAAACGGGGACATTCAAAAGTGCCATAACATTCCATTTAGTCAGTCTTATTGTCGTTGGCCTACATACCAAGTGAAAACCTATCGATGCAAAGGTTTTCCTTCAAAAATCACAAATAATTTAATAAGAGACAATAAAATAAAATTAAATGCTCGAATATCGAGCCCTCGAATTTTCAAAGCAAATCCCAAAGCTATCTTCCAATGGAGAATATGCACGTTATACAAACACGTTATGAAAACACGCTATACAATTATTTTTAAAATTTACTTTAATTTAATAGTAAAATTTAACCATCAAAAAGTGGCAATTTTTAAATTTCCGGGAATATTTCTAAAACGCAACATTTTTTTTTATAGCAAAACGTGACGTCAGTTTACACGAAACTAGCGATAGGCGATAGTAAAATATCGCAATCGATAGCCTGGATATGTCAAAAAACTTTTCAATTAGAGATAAAAAATTTTTTTTTTAATGACGAGAATGACTGAAAGCGGTTTTGTGAAAGCGCAATCCGACAATCTCCCAAAAATTGACGTATTTATGATGGCCACGTATTTCGCTGCAAATCCGGATTTTACTTCTCCTGAGCTCAGAGGAGTAAAAGCTGCAAGGTACGTTTGACTTAAAATATGGAGAAAAATTTATTATTTTTATGGCAAATCTGGACGAGGGTCCTATGGAGATACAGCCATCGGGTATGCGCAAGTTAAACGGGACGGAGAGCTGTGCATTGTAAAGGCCAGAATAACGCCAGAACATAATGTCCGTTGCAAGTCCCATAACGTTCGGTTGACATACACTCATGACCAGGAAATTGGCATTTCCAATTTTTTTCTCAGTAACGGATATGTTAAAGCTTAAGGAGAAAGACAAACAATGGCCAACAAAGTAGCTGCACATAAGAAAGGTTTTTTTTGGATAACAACAACAACAATTGCTTTCGGTTTTATTCCGTTACATGTATTTTTTTTTTTTTACTTTTTGAGGTGTCTATAAAATTGGCCTTAGCCGAAGCTTGTAATTATCGCCATTTTAAGGTCCGATTGGGTCTTTGGCGTTAATTCCAAGTAACAGGAGGACTTGTTGTAGTCCTAGGATGAGCATCTAAACTGAGTCGAAATAAAAGGTCCTTTGTTTCAATTTCCAATTATAATGTTTTATTTAAGTTCGTTTGGATTGGCTCAGTGTTACAAAAATCGTTGAATATGGTAACACTTTTTCGTCTCCACGCTTTATGTTACTTTCCCCAAGACTTAAGTTAGGCTTGAGAATACTTAGCTTATAGAAATATTGTTACGTTTAACTAATTAAACGTTTTTCATTTATAAGAAAAACCATTTCGTTGAACCGTATAAAAAGATCCGAAACCGCGGTTCGAAAAGGTATATATATAGGTATATATTTTCTAAAAAAATCAAACCAGCGGTTCGATGTTTCCTTGAACCACCAAACCGAACCAGTTCAAAAATTCAAGTGGTATCCATCCCTGTATGAATCTAAGAATTTACGGGTGAATTATCAGTCAGACTGAATGCTTATGTGGCGCTGAAAATAATTTTCTGACTTCGACTATCGAATTTTTTCCATATCTACAGTCGATATGGAATTAGTGTAAACTGACGTCACGAGCAACGGCGCAAAAACGGAAGCGTTTGAATGAGCTTAAATTTTAGTATTTGATTTTTTTCGTAATGGTTTCGATTTCAGACCTGATATTTGTATATTTGTTAATGTAATAACTAGTAGAAACGTATAAGCAAATAAAAAAAAAAATGTATGCATATTCTCCATTACATAGCTGGTGGCTGCGATGCAAAATTAGTTGTTCATTTATTATTGGTCAGTCTTTTTCATAGGCAAATGTCAGAAGTCAAAAAAAACCCCCAAAAAACAAATATAAAAAAAATTAAAAAAGAAATTTGTGAAAATATATCCTGAAAAACTTGATGCTTCATGTTTCATACGACTAAAAGTTCTCTTTAGTTTCTCATTCAATTTCATCAACGAGCCCGAACCACAAACAATGTAGCTCTACAAGAGGCAAGAGAAATATTTTTGCAAGAATGTTCCCAACGACTTGTGCATAATTATTGTTAATTTTCGTTTTGAAAATCGTCTTCCCTTTTGCGTTTGGCTCTGGATCTGGCTCTGGCTCTGGCCCGGCCTCTGCCGTGTGCATAATTCAGCCTTCTTGTTCCCCCTCAACTCAAATTACAATATTTCGTTGAAATCTGTTTCTCCTCTCCGAGACCATCTTTTGCTTTGGCAGTTGCGTTTCATGTCTGTTTACGTTGGCATCAAAATATTTTTCCTATTTCTTGAGCAGCGAAAAGTTAATTATAATTCTCTTGCACCTTTTCTTCTTCATTCTTCTTTTGTTCTATAAAGTGCACATTTTTGCACGTTTTTTCGGAAAATAATTGAGGAAGCAGAATTAATTTGTACGCAAAAAAACGGCATGAAATCAGTCATTAAGTTAAAATTTATAAGCTTTTACAAAAAAATGTTTGTTTTTCGTTTAATTACATAGGGCCCAAATCAAATCGATGTAGGTACGTATGCAGCTGGTAACAGTTGCTGATAATGTAACGCAATTAATTGCTCACGTATGTGAAAACGCGAATTGGGGGAAATACACGTAATTCAACCGTCTTTTTCACAATCAAAGAAAATACTTACGCTCTTAGGTATCACGTTTATTAACGGTTACCTTTAGAGCATCCACAATCTTAGGATGTTAACAAAATGAATTGAAATATTTTCAGTGTCATCAGAAATACGTATGTACGTTTAATTATGGCACCAAAACAAAATGAAAATTACAAGATTCTTACAGCTTTAAGCTTGATATGTTACGAAACTAGTTTAAAAACAACTTAAATCCAGTTATGAAATTTTGATTTGAAATTTAATACTCTAAAGGGAAGGGCACATACTATTTAATTTAAGTGAATGTTCTATATGGTCAGTTTCCATATCATTCTTATAAGTATAATAATATATTAATGAGTCTCAAGATGTATTATATTCTTTATCCAAGGGCGTACCCAGCATTTAATGAACAGGGGAGCAAAAAAAAAAAAAAAAAGCGAAAACCCCACGCTTCCAACAATATTTAAAATATAATATCTATGGCAGGGAGGATGGCACTATCGATAGTATCAATAGTTGTAACTTTTTCCACTATTTATTGATATTCGAAACTATCGACTAATGGTTGTCTGCAACGCAATGCTGATAAATTTTCAATAAATTCTTTCACTTGGAATATAAAATAACGCATTCAAAACTAACTTGTCTATCGAAACTAACAATGATGCCTACTATACATAGTACCCAGCAGGCAAAATGAGCTCACAAAATTGAAACTTTCTATTGTAGCTCAAAATGAGCTTAAGAAGAGCTAAATATGAGATTGAAATTGAAAACCGAAAATCAAACTCGTTGTGATCTAATAATGAGCTCAAAATGACATCAATCCTTATGTTTTTTTTTTTTTTTTTTTTTAGCAAAAAATGACGTATTTGTGAGCTAATTCTGACTGAAATGAAATTTTCTAATTTATGAACTGATAAAAGGTCCAAAGCCTTCTACATAGTAGAGCATATTCAAAAATTTGTCACAGTGCGCTTACATATTAACCTCACGTTTTAAATTTATATACACTTTTTAACAAAACATACAAAGCAGTATCATTGGCTGAGGAGGTAGAGGGTAGAGTGTTGGCTAGCTAAGAAGCACTAAATAATCCGTAAGACTTACTGCTCTCTGCTTCTTCCCTGTAGTTAAGCTAACGTGGCGAATGGATTCCCCCCAGACACCATCGTTATAGGGTCTCAAAGTTGGCGCCTTTTTTCTTGCAAATAATTCAATGCGTAAAAAAAAATTTTATTTTTAGTTTGCCTGCATGGGGAAACGAACCCACAGCGATCAGATTACAAACGAAGCACGCTACCGCTACACTATTGACGGCCTTATATTATCAAGTCTTTAAATCAAATATGAACATTTCTTTTCTTTCTTACTGGACGTGTAAAAGAAAATGAGCTAAATATGAAGTAAATGTGATATATCTATGAGCTATAAATTTATCTCATATTTAGCTCATACTGAGCTTTTTTGCAGCTAAAATGCCTGCTGGGAATATAAGTCAAACTTACAATGACTTTATTTTTTAAGATAATATTTGCTACCATTTCAACGTTGTTTTTCCCAAAAAATAAAACTGTTGCATTGTTAAGGGGGAGTGGGAGGGGGGGGGCGGCCCTGGGCCCCCTGGGTACGCCCTTGTCTCTATCTATTTAAATATTTGTACCAAAAATAATCTCTTGCATCTGTTATAAAGTTCAAATATTTTAAATTTGATATCAATAGTTATTAATTAGGCCTTCTAGGAGATTTTTGGATATATTGCGTCCTATACAATAGATCTCAAGCCTGGCGACAACCATAATGTTGCCAAAAAGGACAACAATGTTACTGTAGATTGCGAGTAAACAAAATGGAGTTTTGGTAATATTTAATTTTTTTCAATTCAACTACAGTATTCTATTTTGTTATTAATAAATTTTTTGGTAAATAAGAAGAATTCTTAGACTGAATTTTCATTCTTCAAAATATCCCGTGCCGCCACAATCGCAGAGATTGCCTCATGCGAATAAGATAATATAAATATATTAAATTGAGAGAAGCTTTTATTTTACAATTTTGTAGGAGAATATATTCTGTATTTGAATGGACCAAGGGTGCTTTGAAGTACAGTTAGTTATTTCCTAAGATAATTCTCATGTAAAGAAGTGAAGAAGCTGCAATCATTCATGACGTGGAAAAGCATAGCATATCAGAAGGAGCTGAATGTAGCAGATTTTTCTTGTGTCATCTTATGATAACAAATAATTCCGAGAGTACTTACTCCTCTTACGTAATTTTGGCTTGGCTGCTACTGTTCCAATTAAATCTTTCATTCTGAAGACAAAAAGCGTATTGTTACGGTGACCATCATATCTGTTTTAGCAGAGGTTTTCTGTTTTTAGTCACTTGTTCTGCATATTTTTTTTTGTGCAAAATGGCAAATATGTGGTTTTTCGTAAATGTGCTGGTTTTTGTTCTACTCTTTTTCGCCATGCAAATCAAAAAGATTCTTACTGCAGCAGTCCTTTGAGGCTTTTTTCACTAGTCAATTGAAGCGGAGCCGCGAATAACGTTGTAAGTGATAAATTTCATATTCTTGGTTTGACGTACCACTCAATACTTACAAGACCTCTTCGCTTCATTATGGTTCTGAAATGTTGTGAAATGTCCAAGAGTTGACCAAATAAAAAAAGCTCAAAGGGCTGGAGTATTATTCAAAGTGAAAGTCCAAAAAAATAGGTTCAAAAAATTTGTCGCTTACAGCGTTATTCGCGGCTCCGCTTCAATTATTAAAAATAATTGAATTTTATTTGAGCTTACCGGATTCAAATGCCCCAACTGAAATTGTTTTTTCCATTTTAAATAATTTATGGACTATTGAAAAGTCCCAAAGGAAAATTGAGACTTTAAAATTTTTTTAATAGCGAGATTTACAGAGTGAGGAAAACTATAAGTAGCGAAAGTAAGCCAAAGTACTTCTTTGTTTTTTCTACATGTGTTTGGTATAGGAAATTTACTTGCTGCTTTAGAGCGTAGAGTCCTTATAGCTCGAAGATTTCTCTCAACCGTTTCGAAACTTCACCAAATAACTGTGAGATAAAGGTTGACAGTTATTTTCGAGCACTGCTGCGGAGACAAGAGCATTGGATGAAGAACATCCGAACTAATTAGTTTTCTAATTTTACGTATACAACAACAAAATCCTTATTTTTCTTAATCCAAACTTAAACAAGTAAGAAAGCTAAAAGTCAGTCAAGCCCGACTTTGAAATACCCAGCGTCCCGACATTATTGGCGCACTATATTTTGCTTTTCTATTTGTGGGCGTGGCAGTGGGTGGGCCACATAAATTATTTCCCTACACCTTTCAATCGCCTTGGTCAACCTATGTTGCGAATTTTAAGCTCTACGCCTTTTACTTCACAAGTTACGATAAACCCTTATTTGTGGCATTGTGTAGCATTGTGTAGCATTTTACTGAAAACACAATAAATTCATTTGTGAGCGTGGCAGTGGGCGGATGTCTCCCATTTTTACTTAGGATCATACTCGGACCCCGATATACATGTGTACCAAATTTCGACTTCATTAGTTCAGCCGTTTCAAAGGAGATCCGACCACGTACAGACGGACAGACAGACAGACAGACAGACAGACATGTCTAAATCGATTCAGTTTTTGATCCTGATCATTTCTGTATATATTTTTCTATATCTCCGGAGCTTAATTCTCCCTGTTACAAGATTTGCACAAAACTAATATACCCCGCTTACGCTGGGTATAAAAATATCGGAATTTTTATGATTTTATGGAACTGAAAACAGTGGAGCTGTGCGGACATCGTTACATAATATAGCATACCTTTCACCACATATAAATTTTTTCTTGATTCTATTTGATGCCCAATATTTCTACTCCACTAAACACAATAAATTCTTGAAAAAATTTAGCATAACAAAGCCAACTTATTAAAAAAACAAAAAGAACATTGTCAAGAGACTTATAAAGAAATTTAAAAACAGAAAACAACGAAAAATAGCCACATCTCCTAAAATTTACAAATCAATGACATATATACCGGGCTTGTCGGAAAGAATTGAAAGAGCAAAATTGTTTGACGACCAAAAAACAACATTGGCATTTAGAATGGACAACACAGCCAAAATATTTTACTCTAACACTAAAAGCAGAATAGACAAAATGGACAAGGACAATGTAATATACGAAATTAAATGTGAAGGCAAACCAGGCGAAAATTGCGACAAGATATATGTTGGCACAACGAAAAATAAATTAAAAAACGAGGATGGCAGGACACAAAACAGACATCAGAACGAAAAAAGAAAATAATGCACAAAAAACAGCACTTGCGGCCCACTGTAAAGATCAGGATCACTTACCCAATTTTAACACTGTGCGAATTTTACAAAGAGAGAGAAAATACAACAAAAGACTAACGCTAGAAATGCTACATTTCAACAACATACCAATAGAGAAGCGCATTAATTACAAAACAGACACCGAAAACCATAGCACACAGTTACAGACACCTGTTTAACAGAAGAAAGAGAACCATAAGTAGTTAGAAAGATGACGTCGATAGGCAATGACCTATCATTGTTTAATTGTTTTTGTTAGTAATTTAAGAAATCAGAATATGTGAGTTTTGTTATTTGTGATATGTCTTTGGTTTTTGTTTATTTATAAGCAATACATTTTTTCATTGTTAGCCCTGAGGAAGTCTTCGGTATGAAGACGAAATATCGGAAAGAAATAAAATAAAAATGCTTATGAAAGTTAACCTCAAGCTCGAATAAATTCAAAAAATCATTTAAGATTTAGATAAAGGTCGAAAAATAAACAAACATAATTCAAAAACATTTACGTGACGATTATTTTACAAAACTAAAGATATTTCCTTTTTTCATTCCTTTATTAATATTTTCCATTTTATAAACACAGGTTCTGTAATTTTGTTTACTTTTTATAGCTTCTTGAGTGTTTAATGCAATTCGCATATACCAAATTTCAATAAAAAGAGAAATGAAAACGAAGATTTTGAACGCTTTCTGACTTATAACTGACTCCCATCAGACATTCATTTAGTAATTAGAGGTATTCAAGCAGCTGTGGAAATTTGAGGGTTTCAAAAAGTTTCCACTTTTGCATGAACGACGCTGTGTTAGTCATGACTAACATGTCAAAACAAAATTAATATTGTTCCAGCCAAGGCGTATTTAACAAGGTGGTGGCAGTAGTACAACAACATTGTAAAAAAAAACTCGGAAATGTCAAAATCAGTTCACACTTGTTTGAATTTTGTTCCAATATAAACATTTTTAATTTCGTTGAAAAATGTAAGCGTACGAAATTCAATACAAAATTTTGACAGTTCCGAGTTGAAAAAAGGGAAGAAGAAGAGCACTTAAATACGCCTTGGTTCCAGCTAAACGTTTCATTGTTTTAAAATGTCTAGCAAACAAGGCAATTTAAAATGTATAGTTTTCTATGTATGTAAAATAAAATGAGAAATGCAGATCCGTTGGAGCATAATAAAACAAATAAACGAAACGCTTCTAAGAATTTATTATTTAATAAGGATCAACATGTGAACCTTTCAGGATTCAGTTTATTATTAACGCTTGGATTCTTTCAGGATTCTATTATTTTATTGTCAGGTCGATTTTAGCTCCTGGTTCGAGTCCTTTTCACAACTGTTAGCAAGGTTTATAAAGTACGGGTGATATTAGCGAATTTTAAAACATTATAGCTTTAATTTTAAATAGGTAGTTACCAGTGCTTAAAATAAGGATTTGTGCCAACTACCGAAAAATATTTCTCAACTACCGATTTTTGTTTTTATTTTTGGTTCAAAAGTGCTTTATTTTAACTTTTCAAGTCAAATTACTAATATTGCATATAATAATAGGGTCTTCCCTTAAACGTGTATTTTCCTGGAAAACTTCGAAAAATCGTAAATCAAGAAGGCTTAGAAATTAATGAACGAAATTTTGTATGAACAATTTTACACTTTTACGATTTTTCAATCTTTTCACTTTTAAGGGAATACCCTAAATATATGTACATATATGGGAACATTTTTATTTAAAATTTTTTAATGAAATAAAAACTGAGAGTTGACATGAATTTAAGATTCAAAGACCGTGTTTCCAGACTCTTCGGTCTCGTCGTCATCATCAACATCAATATTTTCGTCAACTTTGCACTTACGTGCTTCTGAGAAAATGGCTTGAAAAAAATTTCCAACTACCGAAATCCGAATTGCCAACTACCGAAATGCAATGCCAACTACCGGTTTTACGCACAAAAACGGCTTATTTTAAGCACTGGTAGTTATTTAAAACAAATTTTTTATATGGAAATGGTTGACGCAGTAGGCTTGGGCAGTACAGATTTCCACACAACATGGCCCAAATTTTGCCCATCAAAATCGATGTGCAATATTTGCCCGGCCTCAGAATTTTTTTTCCATACAAACCAATTCGCAGGAACGCAAAATTTGCGAGGATGCAAAAATTGCACACCTGTTTGAATCCCACTATTTTTAAAGCACTTACATAACAAGTAATGAGACTTGGTTTTGAAAAAAATAAAAGTTGAACATACATATGCTTTTATTCCTAAATATTTGAATTTTAAACCAAAGTGCGTTGTACGAAAATCCTTCGTAAACTAAAGTACGAAATTCTTTTGTCGTTTTTAATAAATTTTATT
>CM035807.1:36652957-36670457 GCA_020466095.1 Chlorops oryzae | reverse complement strand
AGTTATTAGAGTTTTTCTATACACCGAGAGAATAAGGTTGTAATATTAACTGAAAAAAATGGTTAAAAAACCAGTTCACCTTGGTTGCAGTAACTGTCACGCGGTTAAATCAACTGTCGCAAGGAAAATGACCTAGCACCAGCGACTGGGAAAAAAAAATTAAATTTTTTACTTTGGCTTTTTTTATTTATCTATTTTTATTAATATTATTTTTAATTATGATTATATTTTTTGTTTATTTATTTGTTTATATCTAATTTTTTTATATTTTCTTTAAATTTTCTCGCCTCAGCCGAGCCTCGAACCCCTACCTCCAAGAGTTCGCTACGCTAAGCGAACGAGTTCAATTTTTTGGTCATAATGCTCACTTGAGTTTATGGTTGCTCAAGTTTTGGGAAAGGTGCTTAAAGAATTGTTTCACTCTCCAAATTTTTTATTTGAAAATGAACCATTAAAAAAATTAATAAAAGAATAAAGCCTTAAAAATTTTGGAAAAAAATGTTTGTCTTCAAAACAACTACACTATGACCAAAACAAACTGTAATAAAAATAAAAAAAATTCAGAAAAATTTTTCTATTAAAAACAATTTGCTTCCGATACACAACTTTGACAGACCATATAATTAAAAGTTTAACAAATAAAACCAAAACCTTTTGGAATTCTCATAGTCAGACTGTTGATTAATTAATGTCATAAAAAGCGTTTTTGTTTTTGAAATTTGGATTTTTGTGCCTTTGCCGCTACGCGTTACACTGTGCGCCGTCACCACGGAGGAATTATACGGTATATAAAGTAAAGTGCGACAGGAAAGAAGGGGAAACATGCGATATGCTCTCCATGAGAACAACAGAGAGGACACTACAAATTATAAAATCTTGCATAAGAACGATGCCAAAAAATAAAAGAACGTGATATTGTGGGTCAGTGTGCTCCGAAAAAATGTTAGGGGGGAAAGGTAATGGGGTTCGGTCATACATTTGACTCCTCTAGGGGCACTCTGGGGCTAGGTTAGGACGATGGGGGTAAAAGTTATAAAAATATTATCTTTGTAAGGGGCACCCTTAAGGAGGGGTGATAGAGGGTAGGTATGGTCCGAAAAATTTTTGGGGGGGAAAATGTAATGGGGGCTGGTCTTACATTTTACCCCTCTACGAGCGGCTCTGGGACAGTTATAAAAGTTTTCATGTATTTTTTCAATTTTTACAGGACATCAAGGACGATGCGCCCCCACCAAACGACTTCCGATTCGGGACTTCTGGAACAAAAAAATTTATGTCTGTGAACTTAGCATTACCACTTGTAAAGTTTAGATTAAAAACTAGCTATGAATTTGTAGCTAATTTGTTGTAAATTTGTTGTAGAAAAAAAAAATTTGTAGCTCTTTTGTTTTAGAAAATAACCCCTGGTAATGCTAACTTCACTGTGAAGTTAGCATTACCACCCTCAAATTTTAAAATTTTTGGAATCAAAATTAGTTAATAATTTGTAGCTAATTTGTTGTAAATTTGTTGTAGAAAAAGAAAATTTGTAACTCTTTTTTTTAGAAAATAACCCCTGGTAATGCTAACTTCACTGTGAAGTTAGCATTACCACCCTCAAATTTTAAAATTTTTGGAATCAAAATTAGTTAATAATTTGTAGCTAATTTGTTGTAAATTTGTTGTAGAAAAGAAAATTTGTAACTCTTTTATTTTAGAAAATAACCCCTGGAATGCTAACTTCACTGTGAAGTTAGCATTACCACCCTCAAATTTTTAAAATTTTTGGAATCAAAATTAGTTAATAATTTGTAGCTAATTTGTTGTAAATTTGTTGTAGAAAAAGAAAATTTGTAACCTTTATTTTAAAAATAACCCCTGGAAGCTAACTTCATAGGAAGGAATCAGAAACATCAAATTTGATAATTAACCACCCTTAATGTATGCATGGAAAATTAATTTTGAATGTTTCCGACACTGCAAGTCATGCATTTTTGATATGCAGGCTTTTAGGCCAAAATTACGTAAAATTTCTCCAAATTATTTTTTAGAAATTCTTTTAAAATCAAATTATGTTTCATGTTAAACATTAGCGCCCAATTTTTTGACAAAGACTTAAATTTAAAACTCAACTTTAAGCGATTTAACTCGAAAATCTAGTGTGTTTGTTGTATTTTACGCCGAGATTTAACTAAATCGAGGCTAAGCCTCTGTCAACAAATTGGGCATAGGTACGTCATAATTTTTTCAAACCCAATCCCATATGTGATCATATATAAGATTTTTCGATCCCCTTCCCCTCCTTTGCATGTATTTACGTTGTTAATTGAATTGCGCTTTTAGTTGCGCCTAGTGCTCTAAATGCTCTAAATGCAGTTAAATGCACGAATAAATGCAAAATTGAGTTCTATTAGTTTTGATTAAAACAACTTAGAGCAAGACAGTGAAGATGCAGCATGACATTCCCTCATGATTAATGTAAAGCATAGGCAAGGTAATCTTTCACTACTCATGAATATATGTACGCAAGCGCACACACGCCCGTAAATTTTCATTTTCACATGCATAGCGCAAGTTTGTTGCTGGACCTAGTCAAGCTCGAATGAAACCCTCAACCTTTTCAACGTATCCCAAAATAACTCTCATAAAGAAAAAAAAAAAAATCTCCGATAGAAATATAAATTTTCGTTTATTTTTTTTTTTGTTTTTTTCTCAAATCAAAACCTTTACTTTTTGAAAATAAACATTTTTGTCTGAAAGTGAGAATTTAAGGAGGTGACAGAGGCTTAGCCTCGATTTAGTTAAATCTTGGCGTAAAATACAACAAACACACTAGATTTTCGAGTTAAATCGCTTAAAGTTGAGTTTTAAATTTAAGTCTTTGTCAAAAAAATTGGGCGCTAATGTTTAAACATGAAATAATTTGATTTTAAAAGAATTTCTAAAAAATAATTTGGAGAAATTTTACGGAATTTTGGCCTAAAAGCCTGCATATCAAAAATCATGACTTGCAGTGTCGGAAACTTCAAAATAATTGGTATATTTAAAATTTTTTAAATTATAAATACTTAACACACAAAAGATGGAATTGAATTGTGGAATCTTTGTGTCAGAGAATGTATTTATTTTGGAACATAAAATTAAGAAGTCAATTTGAACTAAAAGTAAATTTTCTGTTGTTTCGGCAGCCAAACCGTATCGTCTCTCACTTAAAATGAAAAAAGCGAAAAATGGCCTTTCTACCGAAACTTGCGTCGCCGTACAACGGACAAATGTTCTACCCGTCCTCTGTCACAATTTTTACAATTGAGGCTACGAAATCTTCCTTGGATATTTCATAGGAAAATTTTTACTTTCTGCTTCACTTTCCTCTTTTGATGAAGGAAAGAGTCCTCCAAAACGCTTTGATGGCATTGCCGTCTCATGTTGGTGATGTGATTTCCTTTTAATCCAACCTTGCAAAACTTGCACCAGGATATAAAGGAATCCTTATCGAAGTCGAAAAAATTGCGGATGTCTTTCTATAACTTTCTTCCCATGAGTTGAATTTATAATGCTTTGCCAAATATTTTGAAAGTTAACTTTCTCTGTTCAAAAAAACAATTTCATAGGCTTCTAGATTTTTGCCATTTTGAATTTCATTTTTCTCAGCAGGTTCCTTTCCCTCCCATTTTTTAACACTTATTCAATGATAACAAATAACCTACTTGATGGATTTTTGTCAGAGAAGAAGAGAAATTTCTTCAAATTTAAAATATGTCTCATATAGAGATAGGAAAAATTTTTCTTTCAGGTTTTACTCTGAGAAAAATGTTTATATTGTTACACAATCAGAAAAGTCTCGGAGAAAATTATAATCAGAAACCTTTTGAACTAGTGCTTAAAAAAAAAATTAAAACTTTTATATAGTAAGTATGAAAATTAAGGATTTTTGAGATTTTTATATGTATCTATGTGTTTTCCTGAGCAGGCAGGTTTTTTCTTCTATCACACTCTTCTTGTTAGTTACAAAGGATGGCTATAATCATTTGTTGCTCAACGGCTTTTAATATATTTTGCACCCTTTTTTAAATAAGGAGCCCTCAAAGGATATGTATGTATTCCTCGCGTTACAGTGTAGTAAAACATTATGAAAAAAATTGGGTTGTGTTTTTGAAAATGGGGGAAATGTTTGTTTTCTAGTTTTGTGGGTATTTTTCTCCGAAAAGTCTGGCATGACTTATATGGAGTTTGACAGTTCAAGTCAGTGTTTACCAAAGTGATGATTTTTAAACTAAAATTCTTAGATTAATTTTTTTTTTTTTTTTTTTTTCAACTAAGCATTTATCTAATTTTTTATCCCTCTAAAACTTAAGGCTGTAGTACATGAGATGTTAAAAGCCACATTCATATGTAGCTCTGACATCATTTTGACGTCAGAAAGTTTTTAAAATGGCTACATAATATGTATTATAGTGTATTGAAAAACTTCCTGACGTCAAAATTACGTCAGAGCTACATATGAATGTGGCTTTTTACATCTCATGTACTACAGGCTTTACTAATATTTGAGAATTTTGACTTTTTGCCATTTTGAAATTTTTTTGCGCAGAATACAAGTAAGGCTGCGCAACTTTAAAAAAATTTAGTAAAAAATCGTGCGCAATTGCGCAGTCGCGCAGCTTAGAGGGAACACTGCATGTCACTTCTGAAAGTTCCACGATTAAATGGAAAGCCCCATATGTTGTATACGTTTTCCGAGAGTCACTTGGAGTAGGTATAATGTAATCAGTCAGTCGGTTTCGGAAATTTTCGGATAATTTTCTTTTGACAGTTCAGGGCCCCTTCACGGCGGGCCCGGGGAAACTGCCCTGCTTGCGCCCCCCTCTCAACGCCCTGCAAGGAAGCAAAAAAGTCCCCTTTATGGACCAATGATTCCAGCTATCTTTCGTAGACAAGGATCTCTACTCAATCCGTAATACGATTTTTGGCGGCGTTGTCTTGCGTTTGGCAAAAAGTGTATAGGCGGCATTGAGCGGGGAAGTCGCATACAGCGCTTTTGGTGACGAAAAAGAAATTTCATATATAAGCTCCGAAAAAACAGCAAATTTGATTCATCTAGAGTTGTCGACGATTTGTTCAAGTCGTGCACCCATCGTCGAAGACGTTATTTCGGCGCAAAAAAAGAGCATGTCCCGCTCAAAAAGGTGCTTGATTATGATCGATATTCGACTATTATCGATGTTCCACGTTAAAACATCGTTGTTCTGGCACAATTTTTGCAGTTATAAAATTCTCGGAGTAAATGAGCAATAGCATACATTTTTGGCAACATCGAAGTTATATTTCTGTTTAGAATCACCAATCCTTGTAAGGCTCACAATATTTGCAATATCGATGATTTTCCAACAACGAGCATCCCTACACCTGCCTTAACAAATGCACTGGATAGTGAATACCGCTATTGTCATGATTGCGAATTTCCAGAATTTTGGCCTAAAAGTATGCATATGAAAAATGCATGACTTGCAGTGTCGGAAACATTCAAAATAATTTTCCATGCATACATTAAGGGTGGATTAATTATCAATTTGACTGTTTCTGATTCCTTCACTATGAAGTTAGCATTACCAGGGTTATTTTCTAAAATAAAAGAGTTACAAATTTTCTTTTTCTACAACAAATTTACAACAAATTAGCTACAAATTATTAACTAATTTTTGATTCCAAAAATTTTAAAATTTGAGGGTGGTAATGCTAACTTCACAGTGAAGTTAGCATTACCAGGGGTTATTTTTTAAAATAAAAGAGTTACAAATTTTCTTTTTCTACAACAAATTTACAACAAATTAGCTACAAATTATTAACTAATTTTGATTCCAAAAATTTTTAAAATTTGAGGGTGGTAATGCTAACTTCACAGTGAAGTTAGCATTACCAGGGTTATTTTTTAAAATAAAAGAGTTACAAATTTTCTTTTTCTACAACAAATTTACAACAAATTAGCTACAAATTATTAACTAATTTTGATTCCAAAAATTTTAAAAATTTGAGGGGGTAATGCTAACTTCACTGTGAAGTTAGCATTACCAGGGGTTATTTTCTAAAACAAAAGAGCTACAAATTTTTTTTTTCTACAACAAATTTACAACAAATTAGCTACAAATTCATAGCTAGTTTTTAATCTCAACTTTACAAGTGGTAATGCTAAGTTCACAGACATAAAAAATTTTGTTTTGTTATTTCTAACATGAATCCGTTGCCGGAACACCAAAAAACCAAACTTTAAAATTAAGGGCCACCCTAATGAGCATACAGCTGAGAATGTTGAGATTGTTGACCAACAGTGAAAATAAAACAAGATCTACTTGACGGGAAATATATTGCAAATGTCTACCTACCTATAAAAATTCCCAAATTAATTCCTGATAACGATAAATAATTTAAATAATATTATGGATAACGAAAACAGTAAGTGATTGAAAATGATTGACAGTATTGAATGATGAATTCAGAGATTCCAAAAAAAAATCAAACAAAATCAATTCAAACGAACAATAATATCTACCCTGAATAGTTCACCACAGTTCGACGAAACGTTAGGAGAAAAATTAAAGAAACCATTTTTTTTTATATTATATTTTTCTTTTTTATTTGCAAGTTCTACTCGCCAAAATAAGAAATGATTTTTATTGGAGCATGTGGGAAATGATCGTCACGCAGCGAAATGCATTTAAATATTTCCTAGTGTGTTAGGCCTGAAAAATCACTCTGGGGCTTAAATGCGGACTGTTGCCATTGCATTTAATACTTTGCATGACTCTTGGCACTGTAATTTTAACGCCGTTATCCAGGCACATGTTCATTAAAGTGCATACGCCGTACCCGCTCAATTAGACTTAGCGAATTTGCAACTTAATGCGAAATGTCATGAACTTGAGGAGCATATGAGAAGCCACCATGGATTTGAGTTTCACCTATGTTATTATGTGCCATTACATTTATGAGCCATAATTGCATCCTTGAGCAAAGTGCAGATCGTTCCTTACACTATTTGTTGAAAAATATATAAATGTAAGGCACTTCCTTTTATACTTAAAAAATTGCACTCTTTTCTTTCCGTTGGTCGTATGGAATTTGAAAAAAGGCTAGAAAGTACAAAATCCGGTTTTTGGAAGGCAAATGCTTGCGATATTCAATCATTCCACATCATGAGGGTGCATTTCAGATTGTGTTTGATGCTTTAAGATGCTTTGAGACCGAAAAAGGGTAATTTAAAAACAAATTCATGGTTGGAAACTGCCAAGCAAGCAACATACACCGTAATGGTCAATATTGAAGAAAAACGGTGCCAACAAATTATTTGCCCCGAAATGCAATTATTTAGTTTTTTTATAAGCATAAGGCATTATTTGACTATTCTATTACAAATTGCACCTTAAAAACATGCATTTTTGTAAACGGACGGACGGACAGACGGACATGTCTAAATCGATTCAGTTTTTGATCCTGATCATTTCTATATATATTTTTCTATATCTCTGGAGCTTAATTCTCCCTGTTACAAGATTTGCACAAAACTAATATACCCCGCTTACGCTGGGTATAAAAAGGAAACATAAGTTTGAAAGTAAATGCAACTTACTTCATAAAAACTCATCATTTGTGAAAACACGTGAAGCACACATCAGCGCCCTGATGTCTTTGTAGCTCATAAGCCTCAATCTTGGGTAATTTTTAGACCAATATTTTCTCCAAACATTTTGATTTTTACTTGTAAGTCGATTTTTTATACCCATCGTAAGAAGGGTACATTAGTTTTGTACAAATCTTGTAACAGCCAGAACTAAGCTCCGTAGATATAGACATACATATATATTCTTGATCAGGATGCAAAAACTGAATCGATTTCGACATGTCCGTCTGTCCGTCCGTCCGTGGTCGGATCTCCTAAGAAACGGCTGGACCAAACAAGTCGATACTTGGCACACAGGTATATCGGGATCCGAGTATGATCCGAAGTTAAAATGGGAAACATCTGCCAACTGCCACGCCCACAAGTGAAATAAATGTGTTTTTAGTAAAATGCTTGTAACTTGCGAACCACTCAACACATTCCATTGATATTTGGTGTACTGGTAAACTACGAAAAGAAACATATCCTGGAAAAAAATGGACGCCGTCCTCCTCGAGCCACGCCCAAAAATAAGGGCTTATCGTCACTTGTGAAGTCTAAAGCGTAGAAGCTTCAAATTCGCAACATAGATTGACCAAGGCGAAAGAAAGGTGTAGGAAAAAAATGTATGTGGCCCGCCCACTGCCACGCCCACAAATGGAGAGGGAAAACATAGTGCGCCAATAATGTCGGGACGCTGGGTATTTCAAAGTCGGGCTTGATCGACTTTAGCTTTCTTACTTGTTTTAAATGTGTACCAAACCGGAAATTTCACTACTTCCGAAGCGTTGAAACTGCATCCTGCGGCAACTCGCATTGATTGCGCTTACTTCTAATGAAGTATGTAAGGAGATGGCGGCTGACTATGCTTAAATCAAGTGTTGTTCATTAGGGAAAGGAGTGAATGACCCTAGTCAAACTTCATTTGAGAAAAGGGTACATGCTGTCTAGCTGAAAGGATCAAACCATCATGATTATTTATTTTGGAATATGAGAACAAGATGCTAATAACTGAAAATATAATATGAAAAATGTAGTTTTTGCTGCTAATGCGAATGAAACCTTAATTTGAAAATAAAGGGAAATAAAAAGAAAAATTTCTTCGTTTTTTATTTTCAAATTTACAGTGGTTTTTAATATGATGTACACAGCGATGCCAGACTCTCCGATTTTTTTTGTCCATACGAAATAAATGTTTGTCACGGGCTATCTCCAGTTCTGTCATAAAGATCATATAAAAAAAAAAGGGTGCTATAGTCTGGCGAGCCTGACAATAAAAATACCCCACACAGAACGCATGTTCAAATAATTATACCCGACACACTCTGCGTCAAGGTTATATTGCGTTTGTGTTGTTTTTTTAATGAAGTTTTTCCATTCTCTTTCATTTCTAACAGAACTGGAGATAGCCCCTTATGGGCTCTGTGCAGGTATGCAGGAAGTAAATTTCCTATACTAAACAATGCAAAAAAAACGAAGAAGTACTTTGAGTTACTTCTAATACTTCAACGAATACGCAGATTAAAAGCAATCGAACATGCAGGGTTGCATTTAAGTCATACATTTTCTATATTTCTGTCTACCTCTCATCGAAATTTCAACTCTGATTTCCTTTCTTCACAAGAACGAGCTCTATACTTCTTACATACAAATATGCGTAGAGCCCATTAAGAATAAATTTTTTGTTCGTTTAAAAAAGTAAACTCCTACTTACTAATAAAAACATTATCCACAAAACCGATGTAAATTAAAATTAACAAGTAAGAAAGCTAAAGTCGGTCAAGCCCGACTTTGAAATACCCAGCGTCCCGACATTATGAGCGCACTTGTTTTGCTTCTCTATTTGTGGGCGTGGCAGTGGGAGGGTAACATAAATTATTTCCCTACACCTTTCATTCGCCTTGTGAACCTATGTTGCGAATGAAGCTTCTACGCCTTTTACCTCGGAAGTTACGAAAAAATCTTCATTTGGGCGTGGCAGGAGGCGGGCCATAAAAAAATTTCCTACACCTTTCATCGCCTTGGTGAACCTATGTTGCGAAATTTGAGCTTCTACGCCTTTTACTTCCGGAAGTTACAAAAAATTTCATTTGTGGGCGTGGCAGTTGGCGGCCATAAAAAAAATTTTCCTACACCTTTCATATCGCACTTGTGAACTAAGTTGCGAATTTGCTGCAAGCAATACGCCTTTTACTTCGGAATTAAACGAAAATCTTCATTTGTGGCCGTGGCAGTGGGCGGGCCATAAAAAAAATTTTCCTACAACCATTCATTCGCCTTTGGTGAACCTATGTTGCGAATTTGAAGCTTCTACGCCTTTTACTTCGGAAGTTAAGAAAATTCTCTATTTGTGGGCGTGGCAGTGGGCGGGCTACATACATTTTTGTTCCTACACCTATCATTTGCCTGGTCAACCTATGCTGCGAATTTGAAGCTTCTACGCTTTTTACTTCGGAGTACGAAAATCTCCATTTGTGGGCGTGGCAGTGGCGTCCTCATAAAATTTTTTCCTACACCTTTCATTCGTCTTGGTCAACCTATGTTGCGAATTTGAAGCTTCTACGCCTTTTACTTCACAAGTTACGATAAGCCCTTATTTGTTGGGCTTATTTGTGGGCGTGGGCTCGAGGAGGGCGGCGTCCATTTTTTTGCCAGGAGATGTCCCTTTTTGTAGTTTACCATACACCAAATATCAATGGAATGTGTTGAGTGGTTCGCAAGTTACAAGCATTTTACTGAAAACACATTATATTAATTTGTGGGCGTGGCAGTGGGCGGATGTCTCCCATTTTTACTTAGGATCATACTCGGATCCCGATATACCTGTGTGCCAATATTCGACTTGATTGGTCCAGCCGTTTCGGAGGAGATCCGACCACGGACGGACGGACAGACGGACAGACGGACAGACGGACGGACGGACGGACGGACGGAAACGGACAGACGGACAGACGGACAGACGGACATGTCAAATCGATTCAGTTTTTGATCCTGATATTTCTATAATATATGTCTATATCTCCGGAGCTTAGTTCTCCCGTTAAAGATTCCACAAAAAAAATACCCCGCTTACGTGGGTATAATTAACAAGTAAGAAAGCTAAAGTCGGTCAAGCCCGACTTTGAATACCCAGCGTCCCGAATTATGAGCGCACTATGTTTTGCTTCTCTATTTGTGGGCGTGGCAGTGGGAAGGCAACATAAATTATTTCCCACACCTTTCATTCGCCTTGGTGACCCTGTGTTGCGAATTTGAAGCTTCTACGCCTTTTACTTCGGAAGTTACGAAAAATCTTTATTTGTGGGCGTGGCAGTGGGCGGGCCGCATAAAATTTTTTCCTACACCTTTCATTCGCCCTGGTGAACCTATGTTGCGAATTTGAAGCTTCTACGCCTTTTACTTCGGAAGTTATGAAATTTCTCTATTTGTGGGGGGCAGTGGCGGGCTACATAAATTTTTGTTCCTACACCTTTCATTTGCCTTGGTCAACCTATGCTGCGAATTTAAGCTTCTACGCCGTTTACTTCGGAAGTTACGATAAGACCTTATTTTTGGGCTTATTTGTGGGCGTGGCTCGAGGAGGGCGGCGTCCATTTTTTGCCGAAAAATGTCCCTTTTCGTAGTTTACCAGCACACCAAATATCAATGGAATGTGTTGAGTGGTTCGCAAGTTACAAGCATTTTATTGAAAAACAATAAATTAATTTGTGGGCGTGGCAGTGGGCGGATGTCTCCCATTTTTACTTAGGATCATACTCGGATCCCGATAACCTGTGTGCCAAATTTCGACTTGATTGGTCCAGCCGTTTCGGAGGAGATCCGACCACGGACGGACGGACAGACGGACAGACGGACAGACGGACGGACGGACGGACAGACGGACATGTCTAAATCGATTCAGTTTTTGATCCTGATCATTTCTATATATATTTTCCTATATCTCCGGAGCTTAATTCTCCCTGTTACAAGATTTGCACAAAACTAATATACCCCGCTTACGCTGGGTATAAAAACAATTGTAATCGTTAAATTTGTCGACCAAAAAACTCGCACCTATAACACATAAACTGAGGAAACTTGGTCAAAGGAACACTAATAAGAAGACAAATTATGTTCGCTAAGAATATTTATTTCTCTATTTACAGTTTTTGCTATAAATAATATTCAACATTATAAACAAATTGAAGATAAACCACACATTTACGCTAGTTATTGCAAATCGCGGAAAAAACGGGGAAAACAAAAAATTAAATGGGAAAACCATTGCGGTTGGAGCAAAAAAACGGGAATTCGCTTCGCAAAATCCTGGCAACGCTGGATGTACATATCTCCCTCTATCCCCTCTCTCTCTCTCTCTCTCTCTCTCTCTCTCTCTCTCTTCTCTCCTCTCTCTCTCTCTATCTCTCTATCTTTCTATCTATCTCTCTCTCTGCGTCGGTTTCGTTCACTTTCCTTTGATCCGGTGCAAAAAAAGTATGGGTAATTTTATATCGAAATTTATGCACTACATTTAAGGTATATTTACTACTTATGAGAATTAAAATCGTGTTTTCCCTCTTCCAGTACCATACATGATTATTTTTGCTGTATCTAGTCGCGTGTTCCCTAAGTGTTGTAAAGAAACTTGGTTTTTTTTAAGTCATGAATAAGACTGCAATTTTAAGTTACTTTTATTATACCCGACACACTCTGTGTCGAGGGTATATTGCGTTTGTTGGGTTGTGTGTAACACCCAGAACCAGTCGAGATAGACTATACAAAATGTTTATAGAAATGATCAGCGTCACCAGGAGATTCGATTTAGACATGTCCGTCTGTCCGTCTGTCTGTCTGTCCGTCTGTCTGTATACAGTTATCTTATCGAAAGAGTTGAGCTATCTCGACAAAATTTTGTATGCGTGCTCACGGGGACATGAGTAAGACTAAGTTCGAGAATGGACCCGATCGGACCATTTTTAGGGGTACCGCAGGTACTAGGGTCTGTTACGAAAATCACAAAACTGCTTTTAAATCGAAATTCTTCAAAAGTGGGCGTGGCAAATGGGCGGTTTTCATAAAGAATATTAACAAAAGTCGGTATATGGGGCCCCTTATGTCCTTAAACACCTCTTGATATTAAAAATTATTTCATGTGTGTCCAAAACAATAAAATAAATGCAGAATATTCTGATTAAAATATTTAGTGCGAATTTTATTTGAATTCGGTAGTTCAAACTATAAAACAGAACATAATGTGAGCAGAAAATATTTTATAAAACATGAAAATTCCCTTGAAAACAAAATTTTTCAAGTTTGCCGCTAAAGGCAGGTACCTCCAGTACTAGGGTCTGTTACGAAAATCACAAAAACTGCTCTAAAATCGGAGTTTTTGAAGATATTTTGATGAAATTTGGCATTTGAACATATTTTAAGCCAATTAATGTGATTTACAAAAATCAGAAAAATGGGCGTGGCAGAAGGGCGTTTTTCGAAAATTGTCTCCTACTCCCGAAACGCCTATGGGACTTGAACGAAAATTGGCACTTATACTTCCTTTGTTACCATAAACATCCTGCCCAAAAATTTTCTGGATTGGTTCATTATTAAGGGTACCTCCAGTACTAGAGTCTGTCACAAAAATCCGAAAACTGCCCCAAAATCTGACTTTTTCCCAATATTTCAATGAAACTTAGAATTTGTGCGTATATTTAAGCCTCCGATTAGAATTCCGAAAAATTGGAAAAGTGGGCGTGGCAAAGGGGCGGTTTGCATAAAGAAATTTAAAAAAATGCGGTATATGGGGCCCCTATGGCCTTAAACAACTCCTGATATTAAAAATTATTTGAATATGTGTGTCTGTGTCGGGTATTCTATTGTCAGGCTTGCCTGACTATAACACCCTTACTTGTTTTTTGTTATTTTCTTGATACTTTTATTAAAATATTGTTTTTAAATCCAATGTTCAATTTTGAAATCGGTACCCCCATATTTTCAAAAAATCCTTCTGGGTTTTTTCGTGGGTTTTTAGTTTTTGAAAATGGGGAAAAGTGGGTTTTTTTCCAATATATGAGGGTTTTTTTATCGATAAAATCTGGCATCACTGATCCGGTGTGTCCGGAGCCTGAATGGTTTTTTTTGGCAATAAACATGTCACCAGTGATGCCACTCGCTAAAAAAATAATGTATCAAAACAATTTTTCAAAAGTATCAAAAAGTATCACCATTTCTTAAGAAAAGTATCAAAAGTGTAATTTGATAACGCCAATGAAAATGTCCATTAAAAAATTTAGGAAACTCTACTAAAATAAGAAATGAAAACTCTTTACTTTCTTCCGGGCGCATAAGAATTTCAAAAAAACTTCAAAGTCTTCATTTTCACAATTTCAAACGATAAAATTAAAAAAGGAACAAAAACAGCTATTCATATGGTTACAAACATAACAAACGGGCTTAAAATGCACATATGTACAATGTACATACTTCAATTCAAGGTGTACAAATCAAAAAAAAAAAAAAAAACACAGATCAGTGATATCAAACGAAATGGGAATGTCAAGATCCGTTTAGTTCTAATCAAGGTGTATTTAACAAGGTGATATCAATATTACAACAAGAACAATAAATCTGAAACTAAACTGTCAAATTATATGAAATTTTTAGACCTTTTAGTTTCTTTGCAACAACAAAGCAATGTGTTTGTTTTAGATTTGTGTTTTTTATACCCAGCGTAAGCAGGGTATATTAGTTTTGTGCGAATCTTGTAACAGCCAAAACTAAGCTCCGTAGACATAGACATACATATATATTCTTGATCGGGATCAAAAACTGAATCGATTTAGACATGTCCGTCTGTCCGTCCGTCTGACCGTCTGTCCGTCCGTCTGTGTTCGGATCTCCTTCGAAACGGCTGGACCAACCAAATCGAAATTTGGCACACAGGTATATCGGGATTCAATTACGATGCTAAGTAAAAATGAGAAAAATGAGAGCTATCCCCCCACTGCCACGCCCACAAATAAATTTAATATGTTTTCAGTCAAATGCTTGTAACTTGCGAACCACTCAACACATTTCATTGATATTTGGTGTACTGACAAACTACGTAAAGGGACAAATCCTTAAGAAAAATGGACGCCGTCCTCCTCGAGCCACGCCCACAAATAAGGATTTATCGTAACTTGTGAAGTAAAAGGCGTAGAAGCTTCAAATTCGCAACATAGGTTCACCAAGGCGAATGAAAGCTGAAAAAAAAATTGATGTGGCCCGCCCACTGCCACGCCCACAAATGAAGAGGCAAAACATAGTCCACCAATAATATCGTGACGCTGGGTATTTCAAAGTCGGGCTTGACCGACTTTTGCTTTCTTACTTGTCATATTTGAAAAGTTGCCCCAAAATTCCTCAATGTCATCGATTATCTTTACGTTTTTATCAAATGCAAGTATATTGATTAAAACTTCTTTCATTATAGCTACAGCTATAGCTACTCAAAACCGATGTCTGAAGTAAAAACGATAGAGATTCATCTCTTTTACTGATTGACGCAGCCGATCCGGTTGTTTTTTTTTTTCTTTTGAGCGTAAAAAATAATCCCTCATTGTTTGCCATTTCTTTTTAACTACTTCGGCGAAAGAATAGCATGTAAAAATTAAAACGTACAAGAAACAAAGCGAGAAAATCTAAAGCGAATACAAACCATCCATATTTAAATTATTTCCCAATTCTACCCACAATCGGTTTTTAGCATGCGCATCCCGAAATTTCTTGTTTTTTACATTAAATAAAATTTCGTTCGCTTTTACGAACTCAATTATTTGCTCCTCTTCCTCTGGTGTAAATTTATTTTTTTCGACATTTTGTTCACACCAAATTTATTTTTATTTCATAAGTTTTCCAAATCGAAACTCAATGCATACGTGATTGAAAAGCAATAAAATTTAAATTTGTAGGAATATTCTGGTTCTGTCGGCAGAAAGAAGTCAAAAGTACATGTTTCTGTTTCTGTCGCAAATGCTCTAGATTCTGGTTCTGTTAATAACAGCCACAGAACTTCAAAATTCTGCTCCTGTTTCTGTCGCAGTCGAATATGTATGGGATTCTGGTTCTGTTTCTGTTCCTGCTCTTTGTGACAACAAGGCTTTAATCGTATTTCGAAAAAACGAATCTTGATTTTTTGTTAACGGTTTAACCGGACATTCAGAATTCGGGCCTTATTGATTTTAAAAAGTATATGAATTCCATAGTTTAAGAAGACAAACCAGTTTTATAGCACAAACATTGATATAATAAATCTAGTAAGCTCAAATGAGATCTCGCGATGGCGAAGCTGAAGTGTGTTAGATTTTTAATCTGGAAGGTCTGAGCTCTCGAACACAGGCAAAAGAATTTGTGGAAAAATGGAGAACGAAACAGGCAAGTAAATTTCAAGGAAAAAATACTAGGAGCAGAAAGTAAATTGCCAACCATTAATTAAGTTGCTTTCATCGCGCCTTCCAAAACGTCATGCACAAGCTCTTACAAAAAATTCCTTGTAGAATCTTTTTTTAAATTTTCTAAGCATAAAAAGTTTTGTAAAATGTTTTATTTCTCAGTTTTTAACAATAATTCCTATCAAAATTAAGAAGTTATGCTCTTAACTTTTCGTTAAAATAAACGACAAGAGTCTCTATGTTTTCAATAAGATTCTTGGATAAGAACCATAGTGAAATCTTATTGTTTTTCTTTCATTTTGTGTGGCATCGTTTCCTCTGTGTATTTGAAAGCATGGATTCAAATATTCCAGTGTTAACTTTTGCCTTTTGTCAAGTGTTTCAATAAATGTTTGTGTTTAATAGGAATTTGTTTTTATGTATTAAAGGTTTCGTGTTCTTTTGTGAAAGCCGCAATCTTTTCGTGCAAAATAACTTGTGTGGCTTTCAATAGGCCGAGGAGCAGATTGAACGTACATAGCTATTTGTGAATCTCTTGTGTTTTATGTCTCCAAAAAATTTAAAACTTGAGAGCAAATCCTTTTTTGCTGGAAAGTTTTGTCAAGTTAAAAATCGAAGAAAAACTTCAAGTTTGCCAGGATGGGTGTTAGGTGGTGGGCGTGGCCGATTTTAATGATTGTTTCCTGATTTTAAATGTAAGCTCTGTGCAGAATTTTAAGATATTCTGAAGAAAGGAAAAAGTCTTATATCGAAAATTCCTTTTGGATTGTATGCGGGTGGTTGTATTTTTCTTAGTTTTGTTAACTGAAATCATCACATTCAGTTTGAGCGAAATATATTGCATCTACGAAATAATGCCAAAAAATTTTATTTGGGACCATAGGGCACTGTAGTTATAATAAGTATAAAGTTTTTTACATAGCAATCTCAGCTTTGTATGGTTGTATAACCTACCAGATTTTTTCAAAACAAATTACTATATTCTGTATTAGAATCAAATAAAATTAAACTTCGCTTACATACCCAACCAATCTTGAATATAAATTTAAGAATCAAATATTTAAGTGTTTATAGAGAAATTTTCATGAATATTCAAGACCCATTTCAATATCTTGCAAATTTTCTACACATCCAAAATATTTTTGATGGTTTCAGTTAATTTTTACAGAACAAAGTTTGCCATTTCACTCTCTTTGTTCGGCGACATCTGTGCGAAGTGAACACCTCCATTTATGTAAGTAGTTGTGTGTTGCGAGTCCTGATGTTGAATACATAGAACTTGTTATTTGATTCGAAAGTACGTAAAGGCTTTTTTTTCAACATTGTGCTTGAATGAGCCTAGGTAAATGTTATGAAAAAGGTGTATGTAGGGTCGCAATTCTTCGCCCTTGCGAGCAAAAAGTGCCGCTGAAGGCAGCAGCACATAATCCTTGCTGTTTTCGTTGTGCTTTTTGGTTTT